>JAEQML010075158.1:0-13955 GCA_016904865.1 Pissodes strobi
GCTTTGATGTTAAATAACTATCCAAAAACTATTATTCAAATCATCAGAAATATGCTAATTATCATTGATAACGACTTGTATAGACAGGAATGGTTGTGGCTGATATCATTTATTTATAGACTATTGACCCGTCAGCCTGGCGCCTTGCATTATTTAAAATATATTATGATTGGTTTGCATTATTTAAAATATATTAGTTCAAGTCGGTTATTAGATTTTTGTTTTCGTTAGAAAAAAGAGTTTTTGATATATTAAACATAGGCCCAAGAGTGACCTAACCTATAGCTATGACATCACGGCTTAGAATTTAATGGCGCCCCCCCCTGCTAGCACCGGTCTTCGCGGGAACCGCGTTACAGCTCATGCGTGGCCTGTCATTTGTCAGCTGTCATTTGTCAAATGTCACTTGTAATTCATCACATGTCGCGCTTTAAAAACAGGTGGTGCCCACGTGAGCGATTTGCCCACGTGAGCGGTTTTTACTACCGCGCAAGTCATTAACAGTCATCTGTCAGCTGTCAAATGTCATCTGTCATCTGTCGTTTGTCATCTGTCATCTGTCAACTATCTGATGCCACGCCTTTAAAAATGGCGTAGCCCACGTGAGCGATTTTTGCGACTGCGCACCTCCACCACGGTGGTGGCCCGTCAACCGGCATAGTATCCCTACTTCACTAGATACTTACACGGTAAAAAGTACCCCTTTCATTCCTACTTCCTCCCGGAAGATAGGCTCCTCAACGTCATCATCAAAGGCTTTGACAATAAAATGAATATTGAGGATATCAAAAACGACCTAGAGGACAGGGGCTATTCCCCCAAGGAAATTTATTGGCTGAAGGTCGGTAGGAGACGTCAGTTTCTTACCAACTCAGTCAAAGTACTTCTTCCTCAGTCCGACATCAAAATTTTGGAAGAAGACCGAATCAATTATATGCCAGTTAGTGTAGAGCTTCAGAGAGGAAGCACAAACAAAATACAAACACAATGTCACAAGTGCCAGCAGTTTGGACACACCATTTCAAACTGCTACGCCAAACCTGTGTGCCATAGGTGCGCAGGTCCGCACTTTTACAAAGAGTGCACCAAAACAACAGATACCCCAGCAAAGTGTTGCAACTGCGGGGGGGAACACCCCGCAAACTACTCAATGTGCTCCAAAAACCCTAACTACAAGAAACCTCTGCCACAAACACGGCCTGTTAACACAAACATATCATTCTCACAAGTCACAAAACCACAACAACAACAACAACAACAAGCTCCAAAACCTACACAAACAACTCCCACAAACAAAAACACAAACACAAACTCTCAAGCGAGTGCAATGCCGCAAGCAAACGGATTAATTGCTCTTCTAACTATGTCTGAACAAGACTTAGTAGCAAAACTGAACAAAATTTCAGATATAATTAATAAAAACCCAACATTGAAATTATTTGCAAATTTCAATGGCTAATAAACCGAAACACCTATTCTTAGTCAGTTGGAACGCGAACTCTCTTTGCCCCAAAAGACACGAGTTTGCTGACTACCTGACTGAAAATAACATAGACATTGCACTCGTACAGGAAACATTCTTACGCCCTCAAACAAGATTACACATCAAAAACTACACAATCTACAGAAATGACAGGGCACAGCGTATGGGGGGCGGCACTGCCATTTTTGTAAAAAACAACATCACACATGACGCAATACAACCACCACAGTCAGACATACTGGAGGTGACAAGCATCAAAGTCAGTCTAACTGACGGAGATATTGTCATTCATTCAGTATACAAGCCACCACAACTTAACTTACCACTAGACGAAACCACAAAACTCTTCAACTACACACTGCCAGTTCTTGCAGCAGCAGAGTTGGAAAGATTGAACACACACATATCGCAAAACAATCTGATCCCAGATGAACAGTTTGGGTTCAGAAAACAACACAACACCGAGCTCCAACTTGCCAGACTTGTTGAAGAGGCGACTAGAGGACTGCAAAGACGGGCATCGACCGGAGTTGTAGTCCTTGACGTCGAAAAAGCCTTTGACAAAGTGTGGCATGAAGGACTCATACACAAACTAGACAGACTACACAATCTACCACCACCACTAACTCAACTCATAGCCTCATTCCTCAAACCCAGATCCTTCACTACACAAATAAACACAGCACTATCCACCACAAGGCGCATAGAGGCAGGAGTCCCCCAAGGCTCTCCTCTGTCGCCTACTCTATACTCATTATACACAACAGACATACCTAGGCACCCAAACACTAAACTCTCCATATACGCAGATGACACATGCATATTCTCAATAAACAACAATCACACAAGACTCAAAAATCACGTACAGCAACACTTAGAATCAATGGAGATAAAACACAGGCCATGCTCATAACAACTAAACGTAATAAACCTATTCCAAATTTAAATCTCGAAAACTCAGTAATAAGATGGTCAAACTATCTCAAATATCTAGCGGTAACCCTAGATAGTAAACTCACTTTTCAAAAGCACATACAAGCAAAAGTAAACGAAAGCATTGCAGCCAAACAAGCTTTCTATCCATTAATCAACAGAAATAGTAAAATGTCACTAAAGAACAAACTAATGCTCTATAATCAGATAATAAAGCCCAAAATTCTATATGGAGCCATAGTATACACACATGCATGCAAATCAAACAAGAAAAAACTTCAAATATTCTAAAACAAAACACTCAGACAAATTGTGAACGCACCTTGGTACGTTCGCAATGCAGACATTCACAACGACCTCAAAGTAGACACAATAAACACATATCTGGCAGGCAAACACACAATATTCTTAGAACAAGTTCGCAACCATACAAACCCAATCATAAGAACACTATTCAGTAGAGTCGCACATCCAAACAGAACAGTACATAAAAGTTTACTACTCCCACCAGATCACTAAATCACATACACAATACACAAAGAAAAAATGAAAAAACCCAAAAAAAAAAAATAATATCAATATCATTCTATCTTCAAAATTTAAATCTTCCAAAAATTTTCAAAAATTTTCAAAAACTTTCAATTCTCAAAAATTTCAAAAAGGTTCGTCCTTTTTCGAAAAATCACAATTTTAAACTCTAAAAACTTCTCAAAAATTTTAAATCAAAATTTTTGAAAAATTTCTCAAAAATTCAAATCACATAAATCACTAACAAAACCAGAATGATCCAATAACAGCTGGGGACGAGAGCATCGCTGATGCCCTAGGCCGGGTTCCCGCCTAAAAAAAGGGGTGTACAGGCATTAAGGGACTGCACGGGGTAGCTCGCCGTATGGGCTCCATGCGCATAATCCAAAGCGATCAGCCTCGCCTAGGTGTCTACAGCTATTCTCTTGTCTGCTCAAAATCGCAAAACAAACAACACTCGCTCCTTCACTAACCGGCATCAAGGATCCAACAACAACGAACACATATCCAATGACATCCCAGGAACCAAGTCGACACGAAATCAATAACGCAACACAACATGGACCAAGACAGTGCGAGAGTGCTTAGCGCACTAGCACGATAAGAAATCACAATAGCTTTTAACGCATATGATTCCAAGCCACCGAAGCGTCCTTGTATCCGCAGCCGGTACCGCGGTGCTCGCTCAATGCGAACTGATACCATTACATTACTTGAATAGACTTAACATGGTTAAGTCCCCTACACTCTTTGTATATAGTTTTAAGTGTTTTGTCAGAATACATGTTGTATATATTTTAAATATAAATCTTAGCTTTATGGCGCCCTGTTCATCAGAACAGTTGAAGTAGGGGCTTTCCTGTAGTTTTCCCTACATACCCATATCTATTAATCATTTCTGCAGCATGTACTCCAAAATAGCAGGCTTTATGCCAGTCTCTCATTATGATAACTTTGAAGGGGCAACCCATGTAAAATTTAGCATCGAAACGAACAGTACTGCATACCTAGTGATTAAGTAGGTGTACCAGCGACCCCTTATGGGTGACTCTACCTGCTGGCCACTGGCAATGCATAAACATTGCCCGGCTTAACAGCAGTGTCAAGTTCTGTGCCATGCTTAGTGTTAGTTATGTAGTTAAGAAACCTTTGTAATGAATCAAATTAATAAATTAAATAAAATAATAATGAAGTACTTTTACTTGCTGCATTATATGAAGACGAAAGTAGGTATGGGGGCACTTTAGCCATACTTGGGCAGACGGCTACTACTGCGCAGCCGATAGCAAAACACCGCGAATTTCGGCGACTTGAGCTATGGCATATAAAAGGGCGTAGCACCGTGTGACGTACCGCGCCATAAATTCCTGGCCATGACGTCACCGCCAAGATTTAGGCCACTTGGGCCGTATCATTTTAAAGATTTTGCGTAATAATTCCTGGCTCCTCCCTCTTAGCTGTATATAAAGCTGTATGTCTGTGTAAAAAGCTGTCTTAGCTGTCTATCAAGCTGTCTGCCTGTCTATAAAGCTGTCTATAAAGCTCTCTGTCTGTCTAAAAAGCTGTCTTAGCTGTCTAAAAAGCTGCCTATAAAGCTATTTGTCTGTCTGCCTTAGCTGTCAATAAAGCTATCTGTAAAGTTGTCTGTCTGTCTAAACCTGTATCAGACCTCGAGAATTTATAGCGACACTAATTTCATGGCGGGGAGCCAGGAAAGATTATGCAATACCTTTAAAATGATATGGCCCAAGCAACTGCCCAAGTGGCATAAATCTTGGCGGTGACGTCATGGCCAGGAATTTATGGCGCGGCACGTCATACGGTGCCAAGCCCTTAAATATGCCATAGCTCAAGTCGCCGAAATTCGCGGTGCTTTGCTGGTAGCTGCGCAAATCTGGCTAAGGTACACCCATACCTACTAACTTCAATTTCGCCCCCAAACATTATTTTTAATTCTATTATTTTTGTAGCCCGGATAGGATAAATTATATAGAATTTTGTATTTTTAACAGCTTTTATTAGCGGTTCTGTTAACTCCATTTTTAAATTGCAACCAAAAAAATATACAAAATAACGGAAAATTCCTATCTATCGCATCGCGATCCCGCGATCAAACTCGACAAGTTGAATCTGATCGCCACCGCAGAATAGAACGCCACCAAGCCGCGTGTTCGAAAAAATCTGATCGCGCCAGTGTGAAAAGGTTCATAGGTTTCCTTCAGTAACGTTTGGCCGCACCCGCGCCAAGATCGTGATCGCGGCCGAGACCGCACCAGTGCTGTGTGTGTAGACCTTTAAGCCTTGGCCTCGGATGGCAGCAGTCTCCGTGACACACAGTCTCGTTAATGCTCGCTATACTTTAGTTCCATCAAAAAGATGGAATATTTCTCGGTAAAGTGAAGTTACATTCTGTCTGAAGCCTCGAGTAAAAGCAGTCTCCGTGGCAAAAGTCTCATAAAAGTTGTCCTCTCTTAAGCCGTGAAAGTAACCCTTAGCACTTTGCTACGTTTAGGTAACTTCTCTTGTTCGATCCATCACTAAAATTAATCGATATCTACAGGGCCGCGCCAAGGGGGGATGCAAGGGGTGCCACGGCACACGGGCGCCCCCCGTTGGGTGCGCAAAAATCCGTGATACAAAAAGTATATTACCTTACACAATATATAACATGTAAAACAATTACTGTTTTACTAGGAAATCAAATAAAAATTAAATTATCTTGTTCAGGTATGACTATTACTTTTACTTAAAATCTTAAAAATACACTGTGTTCTAACATATTCTTCTATAGCCCCGTCCTCCTCTATATAGTCCCGCCGTCCCCTACTCCCCTATCGTTTAAAATCCTGTTCAAGTCAGGATTTCTGATGGGGAAGATACATGATACATCGGATTCTTCACTTCATACTGTTGAGTCTGGGGTAACTCAAGGGTCTGTTCTTGGTCCTCTGCTTTTTCTAATATTTATGAATGACTTGCCAAAATATGTTTCGGGAAAAATAGTAATGTATATTGATGATACTACGTGTATCCTTAGTGATAAGATTACGCAACGATTTAGTATTAAGATCGGGACTGCTGTGAGTGAAATGATAAGTGGTTTGAGGCAACTAGGTTAGTATTGAACGTGGGTAAATCCAACATTGTCCTGTTTAAAAGTAAATAGGTTTCTGTGAGTACTATGCCTTTTCAATATCCTTTAAAAGCAATTTGTGAAACTAAAATATTGGGTCTCATTGTAGACTCTAAATCGACTTTAAGTGTCGAAAAAAATCAACTTAAAATTAAATTCTATATGTTACACTATTAGATGCTTGAGATAGATAATTTCCATAAAAATTCTAAAATGTGTGTATTATGGCTACTTCCGTTTCAAAATGACCTATGCGGTACAGCTCTGGGGTGGTCAAGGCTTAAGCAATCGGATATTTAGGACTCAAAAGAGATATATCCGAATAATCCACAGGCTTGCCCCGCGGGCATCACGCATAAATTGTTTTAGGGATAGCAAAATTATGACCTTGCCAGGGTGTTATATTTACAACATTCTATGGGACACTCATAAGTGTAGAAAACATTATCCATTTACTTCTACTGGCCAGGAATATAATATCGGTAAAGATTCACTCAGACCAGATTTTCCGCACAGCAATGCATATCTGAATAGTCTGGTTTCTGGCAACTGGTAAGCGCTTCTAGTAATTTCATTGTTATTTTTGTTCGAGCTACACCTATAGGAAAAATAGTAATGGAAACATGTAAAGGTATTTGGGACGTTTTGTCACCAATTTATACTTTAACAGATACGAGCTCGACGAATAGTCGAAGGTGTCTTTGGATTTTTGACAAAAAAAAACGTGTATTTGAAAGTACAATGTTGCTTTCTCTAGAAAATGTAGAAATAGTTACATTAGCTTGCTGTGCGCTTCATACCATGCTTCGCGAAAGACAAGATAGTGTTAGTAATATTCACGAATAATTGTTATTACTTGAGCAGGAACAACCTATTTGGCGAATATCATCAAATGCCGCCTTAGCCACACGACACTTATTTATGCAATACTTTAGTTCGTTAGCAAACTTATTTTACCATGGTTCAGAGCATGGTAAAATAAGTTTGCTTTTATAAGCGACCACTAATTAAGTAATTATCATTACAATACATCAGGATAAAACTAATTGACGAATCGATCTTATAAACATAACTCTTTATTTACCTTCTACATACGCTATTGATATTTAATGGGACAACAATGTTGTTTTTTTTTTCATCGAAATAGTACTAATTGTGTTAATAACAATATGATATAGAACGACTTATCCCACTAGTTAAAGCCCCGCCTGTGATTCTTAATTGTACAGAAAAATATACGATAAAAAACGTTTCATGGAGAAATTGAGCGAAGACACCGCAAGGGAAGTCTCAATGGAGGAAGTAGGCCAAATATGTTCAACAGTAATAAACCTTAATAAAACCATTTTATTTGTTTCTGTGGATAAAAGAAAAACAAACTATAGGATGCCTAACAAGGACAATTGAATGATACAGGGTAGACCTTTTATTGTATGATATATCCCTTTATTTACGAAAAAATATTTAAATCTTTTTCTATTTTTATTTCTTTTTATCTTCATTCTCTTGTCGACTGGCATTCACTTCCTTATTTCAGAGAGTGCCTTTTATGACGACTTTAACGATAGATAATAATATCAATCTGTGATGCAACGTTTCAGATTTATTGGCATTCTTTTTTTTTTTAGTTTTTAACCTCTCTTTAAATTGACTTAAAGATTTAGATGGGAGGGTCGCCTCAGCTCTAGCTAAGCCCGGACGGTGCTTGTGCTGGCAAATTGTCTCGTAGCAGTGCCATTCAACCCCTTTACAAGGGGTATTACGCTCTTTTTGTCCTTCTAATGGGCGCAAACCTTCACTCCAGCTTAGAAGGGACTGGAAGACGGAGTGAATATTCTCAAATCGAAAGAAAAAAAAATAATTTTGAGAATTTAAAATTAGATATTGAATGAAGTAAAGAAATAAAGTATGTCAATGCGTAGGCTAAAACGAGCTATCGCCGAGCGTATAAATTAGGCCCTAGTTCAAATGCCGGAGAGTAGGGTGAAGGTTAATTTATTTAAGGCGCCACGGGCTTTTAGACAGCAAAAGCGAGAACTACCCCAAAGTTGAAATATGGAACTCGTTTTAGCTTAAGCTCCGCGATAAAATAAATGAATACCAAAAATTCGTTATTTATTTCTATCAGGAAAATCGATCAATAAAACAGCAAAATAAGTTAGAAAATTAGATTAAATATGTATTCCGACAATTTATCAGTAATAACGGAAAAATAATTACACAGAAATTAATCAAAAATCAAAGTTGGTATAAAGTAAGTACCCCAAATTAACCGAAAACTAAAGTCGATGGGAATAATACTCGGAAATTAATCAAAAATAACTAAAGTAAACGATGAACAAATACTCGAATATTAATCAAAGGTAAGTCGGGAACGATTCAATTATTGAGCGCAAAATAATAAAAGAAACAGATACGTACTGTAATGGGCCTCTCCTTCACAGTATCGATCAAAAAAAATCAATCAAATAAAACAGGTAAATAAACAAACAAAGGAATGGTTTTATTACCTAATAATAAAATATCACAGCTGGTCAGGTGGGAGAAAAGAAAATTAAGTTGAAGAAAATTTCAGTAGTCAATTCTTATGGTTGCTGTACTCTTAAAGGTAGGCTTTACTCGGTGAAAATAATTCACACGCTTACTCTAAATAAATATTTAATTATTATTGATGACGATCGCTTAAAGCATTAATAAAAGAACGTCAGTAATATGTGTTGAAAGCCAGACACTGCGAATAACTTCTCGTTATAGGTAAATTCAATTAGCCCGAGTAATCACCTAATTAAAGACTAATTCACGGTTATCGAATCATGATCCGTCACATATACCGTGTAACAGCTAACTATGGTTATTCAGTTCAGTTAAGTTTCGTTGATAACGGCCGCAAAGACAATATATAAATAAACTAGTTAGACCTGGCGTTATTATAGCCACTAATTAATTACAGACCTTAACATATGGCAATTTACTCCACGGTCAAGTTACTAGTAGGACAGAGTTAATAAACAATCTGTTCGAGTAAAGAAAAACAAAGGCCACAATAAAAAAAAACAATTAAAAATAGCGCAAAGTCCACTAGGAAACTAGTAATGATCCGATCTACAGTTATCCAACGTAAGCCAGAAATCGTGAAAACTGAGTACAATAATAAACTAGTTCGACCTACAACGTTATTGCGTCAGTCAATGCAATTGCAAATGTGTTTAATCATCTTTATTCACCACCTGTATAATTGAAGATAGTGGTCATGTGGAAAACCTTTTAAACAAGTAAATTATTTATCAAACAAATTGTTGCTTATTACTCCACCTCAATTGTAGACTTTTTGAATAAGACCCCAGGATTTAAACAGCACAAGTCCTAGTTTAGTGGCCCTAAAGAAGCTGGAAAATGGTCGACGTTTCGAGGACTAAAATCTGGCCCCGTTATCAAGAACGAAAAATATGAAAATGGTGCAATTAAAATAGCCATGTTTTGAATTGACTTTGACAAGTTGGCACGAATAAAGTCATATCGTTTAATGATTGGTCTGTTAGGTTAGTGCGATATGTAGGTGTTGTTAGGTAAATAATTGATGCGTTTTTGAGGTGCTATATAGCTATAGTTTGGTATTATGTATTTGGGAATAATTCAGTTATTTTTGTTTCAAGGTTCAGTTAATTTTTAAGTGTCCCTTATCAGCTTCAGTTTTTAGCAAAGGCAACCACGTGTTATTAAAATTAACAGAAGCTGAAGCAACGCATTCATCTTTGTTTAATAACATTGAAGAGCTTTTTTAATAATGGTTCCATTGTATGCTGTGATTGTTATCAAATACATATTGACAACTATGTGATTTGTGGAATTGTGAATTTTTAATATAGGTTTAACCGTTTGATGTTATTTTATACGTTTTGATAATGATCTACAGATTTCACCTATATAAAATGTATTGCATTCACGTGGGATCTTAGAGGTAACATTTTTTGTATTCTCATTTTCATTGAGTGGTCCTGTTTTTGTTAGTTTAGATCTAATAATACGAAACTTAAGTGCACGAGCTTTTTACCGTTTTGATTGCATTTGACAACGCGGGCAGATTTGTTCCTCGAAACGTCGAACGTTATCCAGTTCCTTTAGGTTTTTCAGCTTCGTTAGGGTCACCAAACTTGTGCTGTTTACAACCTGAGGCCTTATTCAAAAAGCCTACACCTGAGGTGGAGTAATAGGCAACAATTTGCCTGATAAACATGGATCCTCCACACAATATAGAACGTATCTATAGTAAATTATATTTTTTTTTGTTATTGTTATATTTAACCTCAATAAAATGTTTATTAATTTTTTTTTCGGAGAATGAATCTAATCGTAAATAAGTCCGAAACGGTGCAGTTAATTATGTATGCTGATCTAACGTAATATAGGGGGGTGTATTTAAAAAATTAAGAAATTATTAGATAATTTAAACATTTGCGTAATATACAGTAGATGCAGTAAGCTTTTGTATTTTATTGGTATTCTAAAAAATATATTTTGGACAACAGTAGCGCAACTAGAGAGTGTTAGGGTAGTCACCTCCCTACCTATTTGAATCCTCGAGAATGAGGTCTTTTGAGAAAAGGTGTATTATATGAACGAAATGCGCCAAGTGAGCAACAAAAATTTTAACATTAATTAAATCCCAAACTTTCAAGAAAAACAAATCTAAAAAGAATAACCCTAAAGACAGTTGTTATAAGTCCCTAATACTAACTTTTAATTTAACTGCAAGCAATCATAAAATGCGCCTTTGCGTCATAAAGAAATGGTGAACTATTTCTTTACACAACCGTTTTGTTTTATTTCAAATCTAACTATGCTTTTTCGTTTTTTTTTTTGAATAGATACTTCACTTATAACGAAAAAAAGTCATAAAAGTATATTGATGTGCCAATTTGGTTTTGTCCAAAATTTGGACAATAGTGCCTTTTGGGGCCTTTTTGTAAACTTTATACCTGCCTGCCCAGATATGCTAGTTGCCTCACTGCTGGACAATTTTTTTTTATTTTTTAGCTGCTCTCTACGAAACCTTTTATCACTTACACAGAATAAGGTTCATACAAGTTCAAAGAGAAAAGGAGTCTATCCAATTAGGATACGAAAATTTAGGCCTAGCTATACAAAAACTGAACGATGGATTAAAAAAATGCAAAATGAAAACTGTCGAAACTACACATAAGCATTTGATGAAAAAATGGGATGTGCTTAAAGGAAAATATAAGGTGAATGAATATAAACTGCGTATATTATTTGATTAATAAATAAATTTCTTAATATCTGCTCCTAGAGTGCTACAAATTCGTAGATAAGTATGGGAATCTCGGAAAACTCTAAAATACACAAAGTTGCGGTGGTGAAGTTGCATCATTAAAGACTTAATTTTCCTGGCCGCAAGTCTTTTATTTCTTTTTCTAAGTTTATTCTTAAAGATATAGAAAGACGGAAACCCTTTCTTATGATACTTTTTTTGAGCAACAAAAGATCATTATCATTTAACTTGGCCAGTTTCGTTCTTGAAATATTATATCATTGTATAAAAAAAATATACAATGATTATATATTCAATCTCAAGTTTTTAATACGGAATCTCAAGTTTCATCTGAGAAAAAATCCTTCGTAAGTGATTTTTTATTATTTTTTTCATACGCTCCCGTATGCATGTATACCGGGTGGTCTGTTAAGAAGGGCACTCGGCCATATCTCGAAAAATAATTATCGTAAAGACTTGCGGTAAAAAAATTTGTAACTAAAATGGCCAAGAGAAAACGCTGGAAATTATTTGTAAGTTTCTAAAATGGCCGCAAGGTGGCGTACGCGCTATGTGGAATTTGAAAAGTTGTTTTTTTCCAAATTTTCACCAATTAAGAATACTTGAAATGCAGCTAGTTTTAAGGCTGAGACAAATTTGATTATTTTTTGTTAATAACTTTTTGCTCTATCTATTCAAATAAAGTGGTAGGCGATGTTCAAATGTTTTCCAAACAAATGTCTATAACTTCAAAACAACTCAACTAGACCGGGCTCCCAGTGGAGTTCCGTATGCAAAATATGCAGACCGCATTCTGACTTCTGATATGTGCTGTACTGATCTTATACTTCGATATGAAGGATGTTGCCAGTGAGTGTTGTGGGACGTTCTCTCTCCCCCTTCCCCTTCTCCATTGCTGTTAACATTGTTAGCATACTTCGAAAAAGTATTGATCATAATCATGGGACTATTAAAATCGAATGTTTAAGGCTGTATGTATACTTTTTTCGGTTATAAATATAACACACCACAAGTCAGTAGGTACAATACGTTTAATTTTAATTAAAAAATCATAGAAAAAAAATTATAGTTAATTTTAAAAACAGTGTTTTACTTTCTTACAAAATTTGAGCCAATGGAAATATTTCAACTTTAATTTATACTACTAGAAAATGAAATTAGCGTTCACGGCACCAAGGGGTCATCTGGTCATCATTCAAATATATTTTTTTGAAACAAATTTTTTTTTTCAATCCGAAAATGACAATTTTTTCCAATCAGGAAAAAAATCACCCGAAGTGGCTTAATAAAAGCGGGACAAAATAGGCTTATCAGGACAATTTTCAAGCTGACGCGCATCTTGTGAGTGCGTGCGTTTGTTGTGAGTGTCTTAAATGTGTGAGTATGTGTGCGTGTGAAGGCACGTGCCGTGGCGTTTGCGCGAGGGCGCGCATGGAGTTTTAAAGTTTTAATTATATATATATTCATATTAAATATAACAGTACCACTTAATACTTAAAATATATTATATGTGGACATGCATTTTACTGAAACAGTAGTATAATTCATTTTACTGAAACAGTAGTATAAAACTTTACTATGTACGGTTAAATCAGTGTATAAATATGGCTAGAAATACCATGACTTGAAACTTTCAAAGATAATTATGAAATAAAAAAATTTAAAATGAAATTACTCTAGTTGCCATCTGGGTCATCGGGGTCTTCTTCATTATGAGGCAAATCTGCATTAGAACACTATCCACTGCAGTGATGACATCATTCCCGGCACACCATTCCCGCGGACCGGCCGCAGCATCCACACGCCTCTCCACATCCGGATTTGCACCCACCCCTAATTAGGTTCAGTAGACTCGGCGGGGCAGCGAGCAGGTCGGAGCAGTGTGGCACAAATCGCGCTGCGTAGTCCAGTTTTCTCCAGTCATACTTCGTTGCGTTGTCAACCAAGTCATCAGAGCAACAGCGAAGAACTACGGGGAAACGGTCAGAATAAAACAAACTGGACCCGCCTTCTGAAGCCTGCACTCGAATAGAGAGGGATAAGGGTGCTACAGGACCCCGGGGATGCAGAGACCTTGACCAGTATAATAGCCCGACCTTTGCTATAGCTGCAACAGACACGGATATTCTTGCCAGCGCAGAAAACCTACCCAGAAGTTGTGATTTTTCGATAAAGGGACCTGTGGAGAGACACAGAACATCGGATTGATACAGGAGCACCTTGACAATGTGAAGTCAGCCATTCTCTTTGTTCACGCCTTTTCCGGCTGTGATACAATGCCAACAGTTTTTGGAAAAGGAAAGGCATCAACATTGAAAATTTTCCAGGGTAACGAAGTTGGAGTTTTTAATAAGCCCGGAGCAGATTTGGAGAGGATCGTCTCCTGCGGTAAGAAATTGCTTCTTGCTTTATACAGAGGAGCGAAATATGTCACCCTAGATGACCTTCGCTACACCCTCTACAACGAGTGTAGCCGCCACGCAAAAGCTAGATGCTGACTTGCAGCTGAAAACTTTGCCCCCTGCAGCTGCTCGACAACATTCATTGGGCGTGCACCTGCAGGTAATTTGAAGAAAAATAAAAGGGTA
>JAEQML010075159.1:0-13955 GCA_016904865.1 Pissodes strobi
TGTATTATTTATCGAGATTTTATTTAAGCATTTCGAATTTACTTTTAAAAGATAGTTGACCATATTTTGTTATCGCAGAGTTTTCTACCTAGTGTCCTCATTAACCAGCTGTGGGTTCTTACCACAATATCGGGCCCAATTCTCTTTGGTCTTTTTTATTTTTATTTTTATTAAGGTTTCCTTCCTGGGATTGTTTACAATTCAAGCCAGCTGTTATATTTCAAGAACCACGCTCAATGGTTATTATTTTTTGCTGGGAAAGTACACACCGGCGAGCACGTCGCCAAGCAAGCCTATTTACGGTCTTAACGTAAAAATAAAAGTTAGTATTCTTCGGCCCGCGTGTAGTTACACAACCCTAGGTAGAGAGCTCTGCTTATTTCATATTTTTGCTGATATCGTATATTTCGTTTACTTTTGTAGTTTAGATTTTCAAGAATAAATATTTAATTCTCTCCTGATGTTCGGCCCTGCCAAAACTGAAAGTATTTCAAATTCACGAGTAAATTAAAATAAGCGTATAATCTATCTCTAACGCCAAACAACATTAAAGAGCGTTAAAGAACTTAGTTTCTAAAATGTGACGACATCGCAGGCGACCCTAAGATGCATCTATCAGTTCTATCACTCCCACCACTTCATTCATGTGGCGACCGCCTGCTTTTGCTTTGCGGTATGCGGTGGTGTGGTGGTGTGTTAGTCAGCCGCAGTACTCGAGCAGCCACAGTGAGTTAGTCTACTGAGGTCAGTTTTTAGTACGATTTATGTAGTTTGTGTTATTATGTGACGTTCGCAAAATGTCTCAATCGGAATGTGCGATAAACTGTTAACAGATGGGACACAGACGAGTGTTGTAAAAGAAAGAGGATTAAAATCATTTATTGAAGCCAGCCGAAAGAGGCAGAATGATAAAACTGAAATTTCAATGCGGAACACCGAAATTAAAGTTCATGGCAGATGTAGAAAAAATTACACGACAGAAAAGGCTATTGCTCCGTTTTTAAAGAAGTCCCATACTTTGCGTTTAAAAATCACTATTTTTTGTGTGGAGAGGAAGTGCCTCTGGACTATGCCGAGAAACAAGTGAAAAAACCTCCCTTTAAACGCAATTTGGTGTACCCTGTGAGAAAACAAGCTGTTAGAGAAAATGTGCTTACACTTGCGAGAAACCGAAATGATGAATATGGGCAAAGTACAGCTGAACGTGTAGAGCCAGTTAATGACTTGGTAGCAGTTGATGCACAGTACCATTTCCCGTGCATGAAAACTTTGCATCAGCCCACACGGACTTCACATGAAGTTGGGAGACCGCCATTGGGTGAGGTGGACGGTGCCATGCAAGCAGTTTACTGTTTTCTAGAAAAAATATCGAAAAATGTCAATTTACAATGAAAGAATTGATGCAACAGATTGAAGGTGATTTCCATCCGCATCCAAACACAATTAGGAGGCACCTCCTTCATAAATACGGCGTTGGTATTTTGATTACAACAAGCCAACCTTACGTTGTATGTTTGAAACGCACTGGATAGAAAATAATAAATAATAATAAAGTCCTGGATGGAAAATATTCAGAAGCTGCCAAAGAAAGAAGAAAAGAGTGCTCTAGTTGAGGCAGCCGCTGCCGTAATTGTAGAAGATATAAGGTCGCAAGTATATAATTTAACTTAATATCCTTCTCCAGAAAGATTTTTAGTTGAAACTGAAGATCTTATTCCTGACACCCTGCAAGCTTTCATGGACTCGGTGGTGCTCTATAAAAAACGAGGGGATCTGCAGAAATGGAAAAAAAATCAGTAGCCATTGCGCATAGCATTATTAGTGCTGTGCGACCTGCTTCATTTCTTTCTCAGTCAAGTCGGCCTAGCAGCATTTCTTTATAAATATTTGGTTCCCGCAAATTAATAGATGTTTTATCTTCCAAGGAATTTTGTTGCTCGTACAATGAAGCAACTCGACTTGAAGTATCGGCAATTATGCGTCCCCCTCTGGCTGTTAATCAACAAGCATTTTGTCACATGGTGTATGACAACGCAGATTTCAACATACAAACACTGGATGGTCGAAACACCTTCCACACAAGTATCCGATGTGTTACCCCTAAAAGTGCTGTTGTTCCCGGTCAGAAGGTTGCACGACTGAAAAACATACCATCAGCACAAGCCGTTGGAAACTTAGGAGCTGTGCCACTAAAACAATTTGAAAGAAACAATGATGTAGGCTTAGCCGCTATTCCGATCAATGACCTAAGTACCTCGTTTCATGATACAGATACCATAGTTCCATCCATGCCACTTTTGCTGTGGCTGTAAAGCAAATTTAAAAATCTTCCCGGAGTTTCTGGATGGAATGGTTTTATGGAGGAGGTAACTAAAGAAATTCCTTACCAAACAACATTCATAGAATGCCAGCCTTTTATACATGCACCTCCTGGAGAATACGATACGATCTACACATCGTTGCTTTCTGCAGCTAAAGAGACACATTCCTTGGGACAGCAAACAACTTTCGTCACCTTCGATCAACCACTGTACAGCACATAGTCGTATGATTAGGGGGTTTCACTTACTTATATCTTCCATGGGAGCTGTGGGCTATATTATGGAAGGTAGTAATCTGTCGGAACTATTCAACACAGTATATGCTGTCAATTGCACTGCAAAGATTATGACAGGCCATGCCTATGCCAGAGCCATCAGAGGACACACATTGGCTTTTCGAGCTTTTGGTACGCTCATAATGGAGTCGCTAGATTTGCCTTCAGTGTTACAGTTGGATGTTGAGCAACTTTTGTACAGTGGAGATCGAAGTGAGTTATTAGAGGCACATGAGAAGGATTGTGGAAAAGAAATTTTCAATAAATTCGAAACCCAACTTCAAAATCTTGCCAGCCTAGGCCCCACTTCAAAGTTGTGGATTGAGTATTTCCAAATGGTAACATTGATCTTGAAATTCATTGAATCTGAGAGAATGGGCAATCGGAAACTTCACCTCCAAGTCATATACGAAATGCTACCATATTTTCATGCCAGCGGGCACTACCTATATGCCAAGTGCGCGCATTTGTACTTGCAAGATATGCTCACATTAGAGAAGTCCATTCCACCTGGGGAATTTCAAGCATTCACTTCCAAATGGTGCTTCACTATTCGACGTACTGACAAATGCTGGAGCGGAACATGAAGCGATATGAGTATTGAACAGCAACTCATGAAGCATATGAAGGTTGAAGGAGGGTTGAGTAGAGCAAACGGATTCAGTGAAGGCAACTTGGCAAGATGGACGTTGGAAATGAGTTCGCTCCAGCATATCGCAAATGCGATGTGAACTTTGGGACGACCGATGAGCATGCGGATAGCCGTGATGCATGAATAAATCTTGACAACAATTGTACAAAAAAGAGGTTGGAATGGTTTCAACAGCACCCACCGTTCCCCGAAACCTTAGAACTAATATCAATCAGCACTGGGCTTCTAGGATATCATAAAATCAATTGTCACTTATCCAGGGATGTCGGCACCAAGGATATCACGGACCGACCGAGTGCTGTACATTGCAACCATCAGCTCTTCCTTCATCATTAATAACCATCCCGTGGTCATAAAGCCAAACACCCTGTTTCAAAGGATGGTTGTCGCCAAGCAATCAGAAGAAGAACCAGATGATTTCTTAACTTACGAATTGGCTCCATATCTCTTATCTTTTTCGATGATACTGGAATGGAATGGAGTGGAAAAGGGACAAAATCTGCTTTGTACAAAGCATTTACACCTGTTCCAAACACTACGGAATTGGACGACAGTACAGTATATGTGATTGATGGAGGCTTTTTATTGCACAGAGTGGTATGGTCGATTGAAGAAACTTGCGAATCATATATACATTATGTATGAAGTAAGTACAAACGAAATAAAATGCGACAATTGTGTTCGATGGGTACTCGGATGAACAGAAAAGTACCAAATCCGTGGAACGCTAAGGAGGTCGAATAAGAAGCAGTCCGTAGAATTACATTTTACGAGTACCATGACACAATCAGTTTCTCAAGCAAATTTTTTATCAAACGCGAAAAACAAGAATAGGCTAATCACCATGCTAATGAAAAAATGCAACGAACGTGGAATCGCTTCGAAACAGGTAGTGGATGATGCAGATACACTGATAGTTCGAACATCAGAATCTCTCGCTTCAGTTCACAAAAGTCTCGCAATTGTTGGGGAAGATGTTGACCTTTTGGTCATAATGATTGGTGTCAAAACTTCTCCCAATGTGTATTTTCTTAAACCAGGAAGAGGCAGGATAAGTAAAGATCTTGAAGTTCTGTATACCATCAAAAAACGTAAACTTGAATATTTTGGCCACATTTTAAGAAACGAAAAGTACGAGTTTCTACAGCTAATTATAGAAGGAAAAATTGAAGGCAGGAGAGGTCCGGGTCGCAGGCGAATATCCTGGTTGAAGAATCTCAGGCAATGGTATGGTGTTAGAACAACGACACTTTTTAGAAGAGCTGTTGACAAGGTGCAGATCAAAAGCATTTATTTAGGTTAAATGTCTTTGGTGCAGATAGCTTTGATGATAGCCAACGTTCAGAGAGGACATGGTGCATGAAGAAGAAGAGGAAGAGACAAATCACCACAGCTTCTCTACCAACCAGAAAGTGCGGTGGAGAAGAGTGTTGCTGACCACATGCTCTTTCTCCATGCAATGAGTGGTTGCGACTCTACGTCTGCATTATTCAATCAGGGCAAGATTAAATTTCTCAAGTTCCTTACCAAAAATCCGGATCTGGCATCATGTGTTGGGAAGTTCACTGATCCTTCAGGTCATCCAAATGAAATAACAGCTGCCAGTGAAAAAATCCTGGTTGCTCTTTACAACAGCAACCCAACCCACCAAAACATAACACTCAACAAACTGAGGTACAAGAAGTACAAGAAATGAGTTGGTTCCCATTACCTCACCAAAATCCCCCGCTCCCGAGAGGCTTTTCCAGCTTATATCTTGCAAATGCAAGACAGGTTGTCTAGATCGGTGTGGGTGTAAGCGGTCAGGACCAGGACTGTTCTGCACAAAACTGTGCCAGCAATGTGAAGGGTCGTGCTCCAACATCGACGATAGTTATGATGCAGAAGGCGAAGACGATCTAGATGAGCCAAGTCCAGACTCACTGCCTGAAGCGGCTGAAGAGACAAAAGGTATTAATTTATATAGTTATTTGCATCATTACAGTTTTTTTTTCTAGTATAACACTTCTCAATGCAATTTTTTTTTCAGTGGAAGCACTGCCACAATTTAGTATTGAGCCTGGACCTTCCACAGCTCCTGACTCTTTGTCTGGACCTTCGATTGCCCAAGACCTTTTACCTGGACCTTCTGGTGGACGACCCAAAACTAAACAGAAAGCGCCTGAAGAGACAGAAGGTATTAATTTATATAATATTTTGCATCACTACATGCATTTTTACTTCATTTTTTCTAGTATTACACTTCTCAATGTAATATTTTTTTCAGTGGAAGCACAGCCACAATTTAGTATTCAGCCTGGACTTTCCACAGCTCCTGACTCTTTGTCTGGACCCCCTCAAAGGAATGATGATCCTGGGCACGTATTTCAGTCATTTCGTTAGCTTTATTTTCAGTTTAATATAACTACCTAATAAGTTGTAAATATAATAAATAATGTAAATAATGAAACTTATTTAAAAAATGCTTCTTATAAAAATCTTTATGAGAAAATTAAATATAGCAAACATCTTTTTATATATATAATGTACACACACGTGATATAAGGGTTTATTAACATATATTTCTCGGGTTGCAGGGGATGAAAGTGGGTGTTATAGTCGTTTTTGTGAAAATACAAAAAAAATCATTGTTTTTCACTGAGCTCTAGCGCGGAGACTGCTTTTTAGAAAATAAAAGATAAATAATGCATTTTGTAGGAAATTTTATTTGCTTTAATTTTGTATAGAACGCTCATCTTGAAAAAACGTATAGTTTTTGAGATATAAGCAAAAAACTAAAAAAAGTGCTTCATATTTTTTGCGTTTTGGCTATGAAGCCGACCTCCTACAGGACAGCAAACCATAAATTCGGATTGAGCACCCTCGAAAACATGTACAACTGTTGAGAAAAAAACTTCCGCAATTTTGTTTTGGGAAGACTACCATTTGACTGGGCTATGAAATAGTATGGACTAGTTAGTGTATCGTATCCGGAAAATATCTCAGTAATTTTTCACAGGTAAAACTGTTGTCAAAGAAACTGAAAGACGCTTGTCTGGATGTGGAAGAGACCCTGTTGGAGGCAGAAAGGAAACAGATGGCTCCGTTGCCTCCTGGACGAACCCAGCCCTCTATCCGGAAAAAGGATCGGGATTATTTGGGGATGTTTTCGTACAAGTCCGGGGAGGAAGGCGTTATAATGAAACGATTAGTTATAGGTAAGCATACTGGAAAGATCGTAAAATGCGAATAACTGCAAAATGGAAATATATTTCTTATTCCAGAGCTGAAGCCAAGGCTGGCTTTGGAACTTTTACCTTGCCTACCTGCTTACATCATGTTTATGTGTATAAGACATACGGATTACATCAACGACGAGGAAAAAGTGCGAAATCTGTTGCAGACTTTCATCAGTATGGTTAAAAAGGTGATACGTAAGAAGCAAAAAGAAGATTTCGAAACCATTACGCTGTGGATAGCAAATGTTTTAAGGTGAGTGCGTCTTTATTCTACTGAGATGAAGTTAATGTCTCATAATTTTTTTACAGGTTAGTACATTGCATGAAGCAGTACAGCGGAGAGCCCCAATTCCGGAAGAAAAATACCGCCAGTCAAAACGAACAGAGCCTGAAGAATTTTGATCTGTCGGAGTACCGACAAGTACTTTCGGATCTTGCGGTGTGGATATATCAAGGTAAAGTTTGATTCTATAATGGTTTTGCAGAAAGATGTCCTTTGCAATATAGGAAATTCGTCGTATCATGCTTCACTTTGAAATCCTATTTATACTTATTTGAAAACTGTGTTTTATTGATTTGTATCATTATAGTAAAACAGGAATAAAACTAATTTGTGATACCGAGGAGTCTAACAGTTTAACCTACATTTGGCATCTTAATGAGGTCTCTAAACTGGTGCATTCTGATATGGATTCCGCTATAAAAAGCCGCATACGCTCATTCGCTTATTAATATTAATAATATATTTTAGGTTTGACTCATAATTTAGAAGAAAAAATTCAGCCATTAATAGTACCTGCCATATTGGAGCATGAAGAAGTACCAGGGATGAGTGGAAAGCCAAGCGGTCTGAGAAGTAGGGTGGGTAGCATATCTAGTCCTGTGGGTGGAGTACTCCACCAGAATCCCACCACTGCTTTGATACAAGAACTGACTAACCATCATAAGGTAACAGTATATACTTACACTTTTTGGACAGAATGACTATCCTCTTCGTATTGTCCTATTGTCCATATATTCAAAAATACTTACATGTTGGATTATTGACATTCTTTTTGAAAAAGATCATAACTTACATATTTGTCGTCTCTAAAAAAATGGTAAAAGCAAATTTGAAATATTGTTACCGATTTAAAACTCTATTTGCCCACACCAGATTTAGAACCATTTTATGTCATAATACAAGTGGATGTAACGGATTTTTCAAATATTTTACTTTAAAAGAGAATAGCCGCAACCATTTTCGAGATTTATCAAAATGGTGACACAAAATTGTCGACAGATCCAGCATTTTTTTATCAAATGTGTCCCATTCTCTTTGCAGATTTTAGTCTTCTATGGAGTAGATCCAGACGTCATTTCGCAGATTTTCAAACAAGTGTTCTATTTCATATGCGCGTCCAGTTTGAACAACTTGCTGTTGAGGAAAGAGTTGTGCCATTGGTCAAAAGGCTGTCAAATTAGACACAATTTGTCGCATCTGGAAATGTGGACGAGGGATAGAAATTTGGATGTAAGTAAATTTATTGCCTCAAAAGTTATACAAATATAGAAAATATTGCCTGTTGCTTATACTTCCTAAATTTATGATCAATATTCAGGTAGGATTAATAAATATTTAGCTCTAATACGAGGTGCAGAAGACTAAGTCAGGAAAGGCCCTCTTTATCGACTTTGGCCTTAATTGTGGTTGTTTTGATAGCAGAAAGTTTTGTTAAATTTGGTATAAATCTCTCTATTTATAGTTTAATTTTGACCTGAAGCTCCAGCAGGAGGAACTTGCGAGAAACTAAGCCAGAAGTCTCTTTCCTTTACTTTATCGCTTTCCGCCATTTTTATTTGTATGATAGAAAACCGGGAAAACGATCGTTTAAGCGCAGTTGCTTTAGTAAATAAATATCGCAAAACACTTTGATTAGTTCCAATGGAATTTTAATCTTTTTTTTTGTAGGAATGGCCGGTACAAGCCACTCTTCAACCGATCATCCAGGCGGCTCAGTTGCTCCAGGCCAGAAAGACTGACACCGACGAGGACGTCAATAATTTATGCGAAATGTGCAGTGCGTTGACCCCATTGCAAATTTGCAAAATTTTGAACTTGTACACTCCCGCCGATGATTATGACAAAATTCCGTTCTCGTTTATAAGGAAGGTTCAGGACAGGTTAAAGGAACGGCAACAAGGCCCGGATCAACAGGTAAGTTGTTGGTTGGAGTAATTTTTACATTCGTTTCAGCGATGTTACCGAAAGTAGAGATGATAGGCCTTCGAGCGAGCTATCGGATGCCGACCCTAATGGCTAAAGATTGTTCACCTGAACCCCTGGTCAGTCTGCCATAAATTTTCTGACATTAGGAGTTATATTCTTCACTCTAACTTTGACATTGTTGCAATTTCGAAGACAGGGCTTCATGCTGATATATACCCTCCCATATATATGCCCTAGAGAACTCTGCATTCTATAGGAATGATAGAATTGGTAGGGGAGGAGGTGTTGCGGTCGTGTCAGTCAATGTATTAGAAACAGCAAATTGAATAGATCAGCTCTAGGTGACTCTTAAACATGACAAACTGTGTACCAGTGATGGTGGGTGATGTTTATCACCCATCCTCCGTTCCGTATACGCAGTTGCAGTTCCTTTATATGTTACCAGAGGTAGTTTCGAAATGTGATATTTGTGTGTACGGGAGATTTTAATATAAATTTTTTATCTCAGACTTGTGTCGATTATAGATTTATCTGTGATATTTTTAATTCTTTCAATTTTAATCAATTCATTGGCGATCCAACTTGAATTACTCCCAACAGTGAATCTCTAAATTTATGTAAACAGGCCTGAACTATAGTTATTGATAGTGGTTCATTGCCATGTGAGCCTATACGGATTAACCATGAGGCTGTCTATTGCTCTTTAAAATTTGAAAAACCTAAACATGTAGTAAGAATTATAGAAAGTATAAGCAAAGAGTATATAATGTAAAGAGAAGACAGCCGGCGATTTTCCTTTGATCTTTCGTCATCCGTTTCAATGACCTCGTCCCTTTAATTCGGAGATATCGCGACGTTGCCGGATGTAACTTTTTATGAAGGCGAGCGATGTTGACGTCAAGTCAGACAAGATGGCGAATAAACCATTTCATCACAGTGGGTCGAAATAACGAAAATGAGGACAAAATTTACTAAATATCTAATACTTTCTGCTAGGATAAAACTTTATATCGAGTGATTTTCAATCAAATTCTCTGAATTTGTTTAAATTTTTGTATTTTCTTAAACTCTCAGTGCTCAACTTATTTTAATTAAAAAATGTGATAAAATTCAGTTTTTTAATGTTTCCGGCGAATTTGTATTAAAATTTATTCAGGACGTCTAAAAGCTTTAATTAATCAAATAAGAATTCCCTTCACTTTAAATTAAAAAGGTGTAATCAATATTTTTCGATTATTTTAAAGGAAAGTTTCATTCAAAACATAGAGGGGATAAACTCTTAGTATGTAGATAAACCAACGAAAAAGTAAATTCTATTCGAATCTCACTTTAAAGCTTCATATTCACTTCCGAAAATTTCGCCATTTTTTGACAGTTGTTGATTTTTCGCGCGAATGAAGTTTTAAATAAATAAATAAATAAATAAATAGCCATATATTTCCAACAGGCCCAAAGGCCCAATTACAGGAAATTCAACTAAGTATATATATGACAAGAGGAAGTAAAATCCTACAAATGCTAACTAATCAATACAAGCACATAACAAGTTACGATAATAATAACAGCAAATCACAACGTTAATAGATGTATATACGTAAATATAAAAAAGGAAATATATATAATACACATTGGTATACATAACACTAATAAACTAAAGGGAGTAACCAGACGCCTCTCGCAGGTACCTCAAAACAGTTGGTAAGCTGTCGAAGTTTATGTCGCAAAAAGCGGAAATGCGATTAAAATTGTGGCACATTTTGTAAATGGGACTTTGGGATATGATATTTGACCTCGCAAATTCAAGCGAAAAAGTAGGTTAATGTCTGGCACCACTGCGGGGTACGTGAAATGATATGCGTTCCAACAGAAGTGGACAGTCGATTTTAGAGGAAAGAAGCTTATGGAGAAATGATAGTGACTGAGAGTCGCGACGAACCGCCAAAGGCAACTCTGCAAACCTCGATAGGATAAGATCATGGTTCCGACCTCGCTGAGGATAAGAGCCATCTTCCCTGAACATTAAGTATTTTAGGAAGCGCCTCTGAACTGATTCGACTGAGTAAGCGTGGCAGTTATATATAGGGAACCAAACAATAGAACCGTAGTCCAACTTTGATCTCACGAAGGAGTAATACAAGAGCTTAAGGGTGGATACGTTTGAAAAGTGTTTGCAAGTTCTCAGTATAAAACCCAAAGCTCTAGAAGCGTTAGCCACCATCTGATCGATATGACTGGTGAAACAGAATTTCTCATCGAAAACAACACCTAGATCCCTCACCGTAGTACGCCTAATCAAGGTGCAATCATTTATGGTGTAATTAAAAAGACTTGCATTTTTAGATCGAGAGTAGGAAACAACGTTGCACTTGGAGATGTTTAAGCGAAGTCTGTTAGCCACACACCACCTACTGACCGTATCAATATTGGCTTGAAGAGACACGTGGTCCTCGAATGCATCGATGCGGTGGAAAATTTTCAGATCGTCAGCATAGGCGAGAGAGCTGCAGTCTATCAGAGAGACCAGATCGTTGATGAATATGTTGAACAGCAGTGGCCCCAGATTGGACCCCTGTGGGACACCTGACGTCGGTACAAAAGGTTCCGATGTAAAACCCTCGATTTCGACAAATTGACGACGATTGAAGAGATAAGATTCCAATACTAAGATAAGTTTGTTGGAGAAACCGAACTGGTCAGATGCCTTCCGTAGTAAAATGTGATGATCAATTTGATCAAATGCTTTGCAAAAGTCTGTGTAAATGACATCCACTTGACTTCTGCGGTTAAGGGCGTCGCAGACGTTAGAGGAGAAAGAGCAGAGATTAGTCATACATGATCTTCTGGAAAAAAAGCCGTGTTGATGAACTGACAATCTGTTACATATTTTGAAGAATAGATATTTCTGTAAGACAATCTCTAGCGCCTTGGAAAAGTTGCATAATATGGAAATGCAACGATAATTTTCTACTAGAGATGGATCGCCTTTTTTGAGAATAGGGCAAACCCTGGCAATCTTCCAAACCTCCGGAAACACACCAGTGCCCAAGATCAAGTTGAAAATATTACAAAGAGGAGCACTCATGATTGAGGAACAGTCTCTCACCAAAAAGCTGGGAATTCCGTCCGGCCCATATGTTGATTTATTTTTCAGCATTTTGCAAGCCGACTCTACTTCCTCGGAAGTGACTGTAGGAATGTCAATGAGTTCACAGTGTTCCGTTTGAGCGCACAAATCCACGTGCTCGGGTCGCCCATAGACACTTCCAAAAAAGTCAGCAAAGGCAGATACGATATTATGAGGCCCATGGACAGGCTTATTTGAGTAGTTCATGGCGGCTGGGATGCGGGACTGAGCCTTTTTACTTTGAACGAAAGACCAAAAATTGGAGGGGTTGTTGTTTATATTTCGCTCAGCAGTCCCAATGAAGTCCTTATAGTCCCTCTGAGTTAGTGATATAATTAGCCTACGCAAAGAACTATACTTTGTCTGGTAGAAGGCAGAGTCGCGCGTCTGAAGTTGACGACGCAATCTTTCTTTCCTGAAGATGTTGTCAATCAATTCTCTTGAAAACCAAGACGGAAAACGCCTTCTTCTGGGTTGCTTAAGAGGTGTACAGGCAGCAAAGCTATTATTAAGAATCTCATAGAAAGACTGACATGCGCTGACAACATCAGGAGATTCAAGAACGCGAGACCAGTCCGTGTGCAATAACGATGCATACAACCTGGGATAATCAGCTTTACGAAAGTTGAAGCGGGGTGGTTGAGCGTTGTTCACAGGAAATTTGACGGCATGAGGAAGTACCGCTTGAAAATCAAGAGACAGAGCAGGATGATGTGGATCCTCCTCGACCAGAGGCACATCATTATGAGTTACATTAACCGCAAAGTTGGCGAAAACAAGGTCAAGGAAACGATTTAGTTTTGGTCCATACTCATTGACGCGAAATTTCGTCGGCGAATATTTGCTAAAAAGTTCAAATAGTTTTAACTTTTTTGCGAATTAATGCTTTAAGTGGAATAGGTTTTATAGGTTAGGTCCAAGTACCGGATGATGTAAGCAGGTTAGTAATATATTTTTAAGTCTAGAATGGGCTCAATTAATCTCATTTCTGCAACTAAATTGCGAAAATCGCATTTTATAAATATATTTCTAACCGAAAATTTTCTTTTCTGGTGTCATTTAGCTAGTGGGTATTTCGTAGTTTTAGGATAATTACCAAAAGGACGCAAACGGAACATAAAATAATAATATCTCCACCGAAAAAAATTATAATTAATATTATTATCCAATGGTCAGAGCATCTATTCTACAATTTAACTAATGAACCCAATGCCTGAAAAGAATAAACAAATAAATATAGCAAAGCAGTCAAGAAATTTGAGGTTAAATCACAATTATGGTCGAATTCGTAAAAAAAAATTAAATTTTTCGCCGCGAATAATTTTAAAGCTGAAAATGACAGTTTATGTCAAAAAAGGCGAAATTCGCGAAAGTGAGTATGGAGCTTAATTATTAGAGTAGAATATTCTGAATATTTAGTAATAAAATTAAAACAATTAATGTTTTATCAGAAATTCGAGGATTTTTTGAGAAACGTCATGAAAAATGAATGTATTATGGCTAAGCTAAATTTTACCGAGTGATTGTTAAAAGATTCTATTAAATGAATTGTGTTACATATCATAATTAAAGTTTACACACCTAATTACAATTACACAATATGAATTAAAAACTAAACCAAACCTCTCCCTAATAAATCTAAACTTGACCTTTACGAGATATATTTAACCCACTGTATTGGCTGATCGTGCCCGATATAATCCGATAACATACGAGGCGCCCTTTAAGACGTAATTCTCATCTATCCCTCTCTAATTTGATTGCTCTGTCTTACTGTCCTCTCTTTACATTATATACTCTCTGGTATAAGCCTAAAATGGCACTAACAGATCAATTACAGAGTATAGATTGGCAAGACCTTTATGTTTCTTTTGATATTGATATTAAGGTTCATATTTCTAATGATAGGACTATTTGATGCTTATTATTATCCCATTAAAAAGGTTGAACTGAGGAAACCAACACCTCCCTGGCTTACATATAATTTGAAGAAGATGATAGAACTAAATATAAAACATTAAAGTCTCCTGAAACTAAAAGATATTACCTTCAGTTAAAAAATGATGTGGCCAATGCAGTAAAAGCCGAAAAAAAGTTTATTTTGTCAAAAAAATTAAGTAAGTAATGGCACAAAGAAAAGTAAGGAAATTTGGAAT
>MU196010.1:2179-13955 GCA_016904865.1 Pissodes strobi
CGGTGAAAAACGATAGTTTCTACACGTGTTGGGGTGTTTCCCCAACAATTTCACTTCACGCATGACTCAGCATCCAACCACTGAGCTACAGCCCAGGTAACAGCAATTCTTTAGACCCTAAAGATATGATGTTTGTCAACAATTCAATGCGCGCGCAACTCAGAAACCCTCTGATGCGGTACGGGCAACGTTTTCTCGGCCGTCGTATCACAACAGGTGGCTAGCGCTACGGATTACCCTTTGGCTTTGACATTGCGAGGTGTTATTATGGCTTTGCATGGGCTCAATCAACAAGAATTAACCAAAACTAGCCCAAAATTTTGCTAGAACGTAAAGACATGCCTGACATGCCAACGACAAAACAATTGATAGGCGCATGCGTACAATGTCAAAGCCAAAGTGAAGTCCGCGCCGCTTTACGTATCACAGGCCCAGCATCTAACGATTGAACCATCAAAGGACTTGCAGACAATTCATTATACTGCAAAATTTAGAACTAGACCTAGCACGGCACCTTATCAGCCTTCAGTTTACCGATGTCTTTGCAGTGCAATGAATTGTCTGGACGTTCTCTGGTAGTTGAGTAGTTAGATGCTGGGCCTGTGATACGGCGGCTCGGGGTTCAATTCCTGTCGTTATTATTTGTTTTTTTAAGGTTATGTTTGTAAAAATATTTTTTCTTCATTTTGGGCATACCGTGGGTTAATTTTGAATAGTTCCTGTTCTTTGAGCCCCTGTAGCGAGCGAAATGAGCGGAGGGTCATCCGTGAAAT
The DNA here is from genome assembly GCA_016904865.1 of Pissodes strobi. Classification (NCBI taxonomy): domain Eukaryota; kingdom Metazoa; phylum Arthropoda; class Insecta; order Coleoptera; family Curculionidae; genus Pissodes; species Pissodes strobi. The sequence goes on from MU196010.1 coordinate 2,953, forward strand.
CATACATTGGGCTCATAAGGTGCCATGCCAGGGCTAGCTCCAAATCACCACAAAGACATCGGCATTGCCTTTATAAGATGGTCTGGCTTATTGCCAAGGGTAAACGCCATTACACACAGAAAAAATGGGATGATAAATATCAAACTAACCCTAAATAAATTTTTGTGTACATTTCTTCCAAATTTGAATAATTTCAGGCGGAGACCTTAATTAAAATACTGAAATTTAAATATGACAGACTCATTTCAAAAGGTAGCAGGATTTTGTTCAGACTGCGGGTCCATTTTGCCTCCTTTAAGAGATAGGGGGAGCATAACGTGTTACACTTGTTCTAGAGCCTTCGACCCGGAAAGTAAGTACAAACAAATTTTTAAAATAAAACATTGCAGCTAAATTTTTCTTAATTTTCAGTGCTTATCGACAGTAATTCTTCTGCTGTCCACTACACGATCCATTTCAACTCTCGATCAGCCAGATCTGACAAAAAGGCGCAAGATAATGATGAGGAAGAAGGCCCCGTAGTGGAACGAAAGTGCCCCAAATGCGGGAACGAAAAAATGTCTTACGCTACACTACAACTGAGGTCTGCCGACGAGGGACAGACAGTTTTTTACACGTGTACTAAATGCAAATATAAAGAGAGCGAAAACTCGTAGCTTACTAGGGATTATGTTTATTGTAATGATAATATTGAGTACCTTTGCTAAACTTGGTAAATAAATTGAAATTGAAGGAGGAGCAATTGCAAAGAAGAAAAACTAAATTTAAATGCCCAGATATTATGTCATTAAGTTTTCGTCACCATTTCAACCAGGAATTATATATTTTTGCTGTTGCCATTAAATTTAGCCATCCCAGAAGGTTCCAAATAAGCTTTTTGCACAAGGCTTGTAATAAAACACCCCAATTAGCAGATAAAATTAACCGGAACTTTTAAACCTCCGGTTAAATTCAAATTTACTATCATTCGATAGCTTATGAAAACCCAAGATAGGTGTGCAAACCGTTTTCGTTGATCTCATGCGGTTTAGATTTTAGAGCCTGTCAAAGTGCCATAATGCCCGATTCCAAATAAGCTTTTTGCACAAGGCTTGTAATAAAACACCCCAATTTAAAAGAAATTTGCTTGCGACAAATAAATTTATCAATTTAATTTAATCACGAATAAAAAGTTTGTCAGATATACTATAATAATAAATGGAATAAATATATACGTAGCAAAATACTTAAAAATTACATCTCAAAACAACATTAATTACAGCATCATAAAGTTAGCAGTCACAAGAATTAGTCAAGTTCTATGACGGTCTCCTTGGTATGCCATATTTTCTTGTTTTCGTAATAGTTTATAACGACTTCAGGACACCTGGCATTCACTTGGCTTGCAGGAACCAAATCGGCTTCCTTGCAGTTTTTCCACATCATGAGGAACAAGAGCTCACCGCTTGCGTCCGTTGCTCCAACGATTTTAAGTGGTTGCAAGCCTCTGTCGAATCCTATAATTATATTCGTATGAGCTATCATTATATTGAAAATTCATCTTAACAATCCTAAAGTGTACAATATGTTGTTATATTGATAGTAATGGCCAGTTACAACAAATAAATTCAATATTAAAATAATTATTTTCCAGCTGCACTACAACTGCTTAAAGTCAAAAAATCAAATTTCCAAATATTCATTATTAATGACATCATGGTAAGAAATAATTTTTCACCAGTCATTAGCATGATCATCAAAAAACTCAGCTACGAATCGAATAAAAATAGGTCGGCCAGTGCGACACATTCCTATAAGACCACAGTACATTGCTAATACAACTTATATGATTGGCCATCTGATGCAATTACATGTTGCTTCTATGGAGCTGTAAGTAATTGAGGAGAACCTATTATGCGATTTCTAAAAAAGCATTAAGATGCCTCGATGCTTTCTGTAAAAATCTATGTGGCCCTTATATTGAATGATTTAAAAGATATTTATATGTATTGACAACCATTTTTCAATAAAATTGCATGATTATTGGTTTCCTAAAATCATCCAGTACTCAGCCTACCCTCAAAAGCCACAACTGTTGTAGATTTTACAATTTATTTTATTTACAGAAACTAACCTGAACTAAAAGATACCATAGAAACAGCCCAATCATGTGACTAAATTTGAATTCAATTCTGAACTACGCATTTGTAAGAGACGAACCTAAATAAAAACAATTTTCATTACGATACACCAATAAATAATAAAGTACCTCGAGCTCTATTATCTTCGCTAATATTTTTTCTCTTATTTTTGTCTTCTGTATCGGCTAGTGTTTGCTCGAATTGAACTTCATAGGCAGCAATCAAATCAGGACAGTCGAGGTTTTCTTCTGGTTCCCATGTATTATCTTCACTGAACACATTATTATTATTAGAAATTAATATAATGTTTCTAAGAAAGTTACTTTATACACGGCTTATTTATATTTACAAACTTCAATATAATCAGGGTAATTCAAGAGATATAGCTTACTCGTTGTAGCCTTTCCATTTCAACAAATATTCGATTTTCCCATTACGAGTTCTCTTGTCCAAAATTTTCTCTACTGAGAACTCCTCCGCCGGTTGATCTGATGGGGCTGACGAGGCCCCGTCCTCTCTCTGTCTAGCTAAAGCGAAATTTGTGCCTATTTAGGTTAGGTCTACTTGTCCTTTCGGTTTTCACCGGAACAAAAAACGAATTTTTTTAGCAAACTAGGTTCGTATACTTACTTCTCACCATTCTCGGTTCAATTTTGAAGCTGGGACTTCACAAGATTAAAAGGAACAAAAGGGAATTCTTTTTTAATGTTTTCCGTTTTTGTTTGTGTTTATTTATTCAATATTGAAATCCCACTACAACCATTTTAATTAGGTTAGGATAGCGAATTCCATTGATGATGCCAGTGCTCAACAAATATAGCTCTATCCCTTTTCTTTGTATGCCAATAAATCTTTTATTCATGTCAGGGTCAGCAAATGAGCATAAAACAATTCATTCTTGTGTCACTGTCACCTTTCACTTCAAGAACCACTTGTAATTACCAAAATCATCAATTCTGAAAATACTACGATTTCGACACTCAAAGCGGCATTTTTTTCGTAGGTACCTGTAATTTGTTTACCGCTATTCGTTAAATCGATAACTGCAATGTTCGCCAGTGCCGTACGTAAGCAAAATATGGAAAAAACATAGAGGTAGTATTTTATAATAGTTATTTTCCTAACTAGTGCGGAAAGTCATACTTTTCCGCACGCGATTGCAGTTTGCCGAACGACGCGCAGCGGAGTTCGGCAAGCAGTCGAGTGAGGAAAAGAGACTTTCCGCATGAGTTAGGAACAAAATTTTTTCTACAAGCACCTAAATCAAAAATTGAACCGTCTATTTTGTTTTATTTGGGCAAATAGAATAGTTATTTTTATTCGCTTGAGAAACATAGATTTTTTAGACAAGATTTTATTTAAAAAGCATAAAACAATAACAATTTAATAGCAGTTATTGATATTTATGATACTGGGTGTCCCAAGTTTGTAGGTATATTTCTTTTGTATAATAATTCTTTAATAATTATAATTAGTTTTCCGCTTTGTTATAACGAACATGACGTGTTCCCCTAAATTTGATTTTATCAATATAGAAGTTACTGTGTGACAAATTTGTATACTTTTTTTGATATTTTTACTTTTCCGCACTAGTGCGGAAAAGTAGTGCGGAAAAGTGGCACTTTCTAAACTAAATTGAGTGCGGAAAAGTGAACTTTTCCGCACGCAAGTAGAAAAAAATCTTATGAAAGTGGACGATTTTTAATAATCATTATAAGGATCTGAAATTAATAAACCATATAAATAGAAAACAGGTCGTAACAGACATGAAATCGTTATTGAATGAGGTTAAGAGGAAGCTAAATTTTCATTAAAATTGAATGGTATGTTCGTTACAGTTTAGCGAATTAATTAAATGACTGTGATTTAAAGCTTTGCATTTAATAAACATTCATTCAGTCAAAAGTTGGTATGTAAATACATGCCAATAATTGTTATGATGAATCTTTAAGAGAACAGTAACAAAATATATATTATAAAAAAATCACGCAAAATTTCGTTTCCAGTACAACTAGCAAAGGAAAGCCCATTGGAAGCAACAGAATCAAAACTATTAATTCCTTCACCTATAGTAGAAGATCCTAGCCCCCGTTTAGTCAAATTATTTGAAAATTTGAAATTAAACATGGTAGGGAAGAGCCCAATGTAAATATTGGATAACAAACGCACGTCCAGACTCCAGAAAGTGATTTTATGAGAACGGTTATTTTTTCAATGTTTAGCCAGAAACCCTGAAAACTACGCCCAAAATAAATTTTTATTGAGTACTGACTCAGATATTTAGCGCTATATGGCATTATATAATATTTATTAAGGACTGCCTTTACATACAAAGGTAAAATATTTTCCTTACTTTTAATAGCGAATTTTCATGATTTTTTCGGATTTTAAATGCTGCTCGTTTCGTTTATTATTCGTATGTGATAATTATGATAAGTATTTTTATTTCATACAAGGTAGAGGAGAAAAAGTGAGACCAAAATAGAGAATTTGGAGCATAGGATATTTTAGGAAATATATATATTTTATGCTGTATTTGAAGTATACGACAATATTTCAAGATAAGTGTTTTCAACGCTAATTGTGATACCTTGAGAATCAATTTCCAGAGTAATATAGTGGGAGAAACCTCGATAAACCTACTTGTTGTCGTCTGAAAATGTCCTGGCAACTCCAGTAGTAATAATTATTAAAATTAGACGTAAAGGCATCCCTTAAATCCGAAAAGGGCTTCCTTCCGTTGGCTGGTGCGAATCCCGCCCCCTTTTCAAACGGGTCCGCCTCGCACGGCAAAATTACTACTATCGTTGTCGGCCTTTAAAAATTAGCCACCGATTTACAACTTATTCCGTGCCGGTCAAATTACCCTCCTCGTATGGTGCGTGATTGTGGTCGTGATAATCGTTGTGGTTTTCACCTGATTAGTGTTGTATTAAATATACGTAACTACGGTAAGATTGAATTTAAATTCCCTTATTTTTATTTTTTTTAAAGTCTATGCTCATTGCTCTAAAGTTTAAAAAAACTCTCTAATTTTCAAGAAATAAAAAATGTTAAAAGCTCTAATATTGTTTTGAATAAATCATAATAATATACCTAATTAGAATTGTCTACCTAGTGGCGTAGTTAAAAGAAAAGGCTTATCAAGGATTCTTCATGACCCTCCTTTACCTACGCCACTGTCGGCATCCCAAGAGTGAAGCTATTTATTAACATTAACTCAAAATAATTGCATAATAATATGGCTGCAGTTACTGACCGCTATAAAAGCGTCTTATTTTTAACACCCTGTATCTCGACTGTTTTGGACATGTATATTACACATGCCTGTAGGCACTTGTTTCAAATATCACAATTATATTTTGAAGTTTGTTTATGAGATGCAGGCCGTCGAAAATTAAGAAAATAATAACCAACCACACCAGAAGTGAAACATCATCAGCACAAATCGGAAGAATATTTTTATTTTATAAAACCCCGACCCGTTCAACGATCGATTCTTGAACAGAGAAAGAAAAGCGAGTTCGGCGCGAATGACGTGGAAGAGACGCAGATAAAAGATACCAAAACTCGCCTCGCCGATTACGTTCGTTACCGTTCGCAGTATCACACATTTTGTAACACGCCAAATCCCAAATTTCCATTCGCAATCATCACGCGTGACGGTTCACTTTCATTCTCTGCCTAAAAAAAGTATGCTAAACGCGTCTAAAGAAGATTACTTCAAATAAGCCTTAAATATCTGAGCGTAACGGTGTCAGTGTTCTCGTTTCAAAACAATTGTACTGAATTCAGTCCAGAACGATTAGACGATACTTGCTGTAGTACAAATTGTTGAAATACTTCGAAAAGGCAAAAAAATATCAAAATTTGCAGTTTTTGGGTTAAAATTAGTAAAACTAAAACATATTTTTTGAACTGAAAATTATTATTTGGTACATTTACTGTCATCTATCGGTGCAATTAATTAATTAATTGGATAATAAACACGTTAAATATATAAAATGTAACTCTCCCTCCTTTTTATATATACTTTTTCAAATTCGGTACATCTTTTCCCAATTCAGTACATTTTCAAAAAAAAATCAGTACAATTTTAAGAACTGAATCTTATCTGAATTGTTATCAATCAAATACTTGAGAGACATCGATCGATTGATTGAAAATCAATGTTTCTGCTATATCGATGGACCGAAATTCGATGTATCGATTTTCGATATATCGATATATTTTGTGCGTCTCTACTCCCTACATGTAAGTAGGCGTTGCAACGTATAAACAGTTTTTTTCGCCACGGCATCAGTGGCGTGAGTAGGACTAGAATAAAAAAATAGTTTTAAGGAAACTATGAGGGACCACTGTTAAAACAATTTTTTCGATATTTTTTATTGTTGCTTTATATTTTTTAAGTTGTAAATATGATATTGTTTTATTTGAATTTTAATTTTAATTAGATTTTAATTTATATTGTGTCAAATAAGCGTGCTTTTGAGTTTGTTGGCCATTAGATTTTTGAAGCGAAAATAATGAAAGTATTATAAAACGAAATAAGAAAAAAAAATTAAAAAAAAAAACAGAAGATTGTTCGGAGAAAAGTATTATAAAACCAAATAAGAGAAAAAAGGTAAGAAAAATTGTTTGGAAAGTTACTAAAAGCATTATAAAACGAAATAAGAAAAATAAATTTAAAAAAAAAGAGTTTGTTCGGAGAGTTAATAAAAATATTATAAAACGAAATAAAGAGAAAAAGCTAACGAGAAAAAACATTAGAGAAACGGTGTTTTCCGCGAAAAAAGGCGAAGGAGTCGAGCTACGAGGTCGGAGAAGGCAAAAATGGGAAGAAAAAAGTACTTTTAAAAAAAAACTTAAATTTTGAAAAAAATGGGTAAAAAGTGAAAAAAAACGTAGAAAAATATTCGGAAAGTTAACAAAGGCATTAAAAATGAAATAAAGAAAAATAATAAAAACAAAAGTTAGATAAAGAAATTGAAAGAACATAATAATATGTTAGGAAAATTAATAAACGTATTAAAAACGAATTAAGAAAAAATAATAATAATAAAAAAAAAGATTGTTCGGAAAAGTATTATAAAACCAAATAGGAAAAAATAATAATAAAAAAAGAGAAAAAATTGTTCGGAAAGTTAACAAAGGTATTATAAAACGAAATAAAAATATAATTAATAAATAAAAAGATAGATAAACGCGGTTTTTGGCGAAAAAAGGCGAAAAAGTTTAGCTACGAGCTCGGGCATGGCAAAAATAAGAACACAATGCGAAAAAACTATTTTTTTTTAAAAATGGGAGAAAATTGAAGAAAACGTAGAAAAATGTTCGTAGAGTTAATAAAAGTATTATAAAACGAAATAAAAAAAGGAAATTAAAAAAAAACAAAAGATTGTTCGAAGAGTTAATAAAAGTATTATAAAACCAAATTAGAAAAAAAAATAAAAAAAGAAAGAAAAAATTTTGCGGAAAGTTGATAAAAGTATTATAAAACGAAATAAAGAGAAAAAAACTAATAAGAAAAAACGTTAGGGAACCGCTGTTTTTCGCGAAAAAAAGCGAAGGAGCCGAGCTACGAGGTCGAGAAAGGCAAAAATGGGAAGAAAAGAAATGCTTTATGAAAAAACAAATTTTTTTTAAAAATTGGGAAAAATTAAGAAAACGTAGAAAAATGTGCGGGAAGTTAACAAAGGTATTAAAAATAAAATAAAGAAAAAAAAAATAAACACAAAAGTTAGAGAAAAGAGGTATTCGGCGAAAAAAGCGAAGGAGTTCAGAGATGGCAAAAATGGGAAGAAAACTAATGCTATATGAAGAACAAGGCAATTTTTTGGAAAAAAGTTGGAAAAAAAAATTGAATGAACGTAATAAAATGTTCGAAAAATTAATAAAAGTATTAAAAACCAATTAAGAAAAAAATAATAAAAAAAACAAGATTGTTCGGAATGGTAATAAAAGTATTATAAAACCAAATAAAAAAAAGAAAGAAAAAATTGTTCAGAAAGTTAATAAAATTATTTAAAAACGACATAAAAATAAGATTAATAAATAGAAAAGATAGAGACACGCGGTTTTTGGCAAAACAAAGGAGGAAGAGTTGAGCTACGAGCTCGGTGATGGCAAAAATAAGAAGATCAAAATGCGAAAGACAAAACACATTTTTTTGAAAAAATGGGATAAAATAAAGAAAACGTAGAAAAATGTTCGGAGTTAATAAAAGTATTATAAAACCAAATAATAATAATAATAATAATAATAATAATAATAAAGCACTTATTTAGCATAGAAGCTACATATAAGTACAACAATTTATAATTATTAAGTACAATAAAATGGTTAAATTTACAAAAAAAAATAGCGAAAGGCATATTATACAGCGTACATATAGAGAAAACCTACAAATATAAACCTTATCTAAAAAGACACTACCTAACTAAAACTGCATAAAATAAACTTAACAAAACTTAATTTAAAAATAAAAAATACAAATATAAATATAATATAAATATAAGGGGTACAAATAAAATATTAAAATTAGTCACAAATAAATAATAAAAAATAAGAAAAAAAAAATAAAAAAACGCAAAAAATGTTCGGAAAGTTAATAAAAGTATTATAAAACCAAATAAGAGAAAAAATAGTAAAAAAAAGAAAAAAAAAATGTTCGGAAAGTTAATAAAAGTATTATAAAATGAAATAAAGAAAGAAAATTAATTTAAAAAAGGTTAGAGAAATGCGGATTTCGGCGAAAAAAAGGCGAAGGAGTTCAGCTACGAGGTTGGGGATGGCAAAAATGGGAAGAAAAGAGGTGCTTTATAAAACAGACCAAATTTTTGGAAAAATGGGAAAAACTTGAAAAACTTAAAAAAATAGTCGAAAAGTTAATAAAACTATTATAAAACGAAATAAGAAAAAAAATTATAAAAAAAACAAGTGATTATTTGGAAAGTTCACAAAAGTATTATAAAACCAACTAAGAAAAAGAAAATAAAAAAGTGAAACAAAAAATTGTTCGAAAAGGTGATAAAAGTATTATAAAACGAAATAAAGAAAAAAAAATAACAAAAATAAGTTAGAGAAACGCGGTTTTCGACGAAAAAAAAGTTGAAAAAATATATAATCACAAAGAAATTTTAAATTTAGTACATCTTTTCCCAATTCAGTACATTTAAAAAAAAAATCAGTACAATTTTAAAAGGCGACCGGCTCGACCTTATCTGAAACTTAATGAATTCGATACTCGATATACATCGATGAATATCGATTAATTGAAAATCGACGTTTCTGCTATATCGATGGACCGAAATTCGATGCATCGATTATCGATATATTTTGAACATCCCTACTACCTACGTATATTTAGGCGTTTTGACGTATAGTTTTGGCAGTGGCGTGTGTAGGACTAGAATAAAAACTATTTTTTGGTTAAGTATTTGTTTTATTTGAACTTTAATTCGAATTAGATTTTAATTTATGTTGTTTTAAATGCACATGTTTAAAAGTACTTTTTTCAATCCGCTTGAAAAATAATACTTTCTTTTATCAAATATACAATTATGTGATAAGTACATGGTAAATCAAACGTTTACGTTGTTGCCAAACTGTCCATATTTCGAAGATACTGAGAAACTTCTAATTTGATAAATAACTGGAAAACCTTTGATTTTATTTTCTTTCTGAAAATTAGTTTGAGTTGGCTAGATGCTGAACATTTTTCTTGATTATTGAATATTTCTTCTTCTCGCTTGGGCCTGCACCAGATGATCACGAATCCAACGATCATCAAACAGAAACCCAACCAACCGTCCAGCCCCAGAGAATTTTTCCATAAACTTTACGGACATCTGGAGTCGAAGGATGGAAATAATTCCGGAAAAATTCTGGACAATAGTGGAAACAATCTCGTTCCGGGTAAGTACATATGATATTTAAAAAAAAATAACTTGCAAAAATCCTAAAGTTCAAAGTAAAATATCAAGGTGTGGCATCGCTGGTTTTTCTATATCGGGTGTGCTTATTTGTAATCTAAACTATGGCAATAAATAAATAATAGAAAAGCAACAAACAATATAAATAATTAATTTTTTCAATTACAGCGTTGTCAAATCTCGCCCTATATCTTAGTTTGAACAGTTTGTATGGGTACCTTTAAAATAGCATTATGAAATATTACGAAGCCTTATATTAGGTAATATTGCTGGAATTAAAAAACTGATTTACTTATTGCCAAAATCGATTTAGTTTTGAGACGTTTTGGCTACGATCGCACAGGGTATCTTCAGATTGCCTTAGGCCCATTTTCTATCCAAAATATACCAATTTTAAGAGACTTTTTAAAGTGTGATTCAAGCGAATGTGAAATGTCATAATAATTTTTTTTTACAGATATACCAAGCACGAATTTCATCAACAATTTTACGAAAACAGCTCCTCTCCCCGACTCGTCATCATCAGGCCGAAGTGCAGCCGACGCGAACAAAGACGTTGTCTGCTCTCGCGGTAATTCCGAGGAACTGATAGTTCCGGTCCCCATATTGGCAACGCCGCTTCCCTTTCTATTGCCCGCGGAATCGCAATTAGCCGCCGCCGCCGCTGGATTGTCAGCTTTCCGTAAGTAAATGAAGTTTTCCTTAAAAAAAAAACAAGTTGGAAATAAAAGACATGAGTCCGATGAGTCGGCTCGAACCCTCTTTTCCTTCGTCTAATCCCACAATACGTAATCACAACAAAATTAGAGGGGATTCACCGTGACCGACACTCCATCACTTATATTAAAGGTAACACGAAAGGGGGTGGCAAATTAAGTGTGCATAATCTGTAATTGGGAGTGCGTAAATGCGGCGTGCGAAAGAAAGAGATGTATGTACACAAGTGCGG
>JAEQML010075162.1:0-13955 GCA_016904865.1 Pissodes strobi
CAATAACTTTTCATCTGCAGGGTTACTGGCTACAAATGCGCCACCACTTTATCTTCTGTAGTAATCGTTATGTTAAAAAAAAGTTGGTGTTGGCATATCGTAAATCGTTTCAACATTAGCAATTTTGTTCGTGCCGAATCAATTTTTAAAAATGAATATTATTATATTTTTTGCGTTCGTCGCCAAATGTCATGAGTCATCCAACACATATGTTAATTTGACTTATTTTTGTTATGCAGTAGTAGCCTTTTAATAAAAAGTGATTAATATACAAAATACAATTAATTTTTAATATACAGGTTGTTAAATATGGCAAAAGTAAGGATACGCAAATTAAACTCATTAAAAATTTATTGTTCGTAATATAACAAAATTATTTACATAAAAGCACACAGTTAAAAATGATTAAACGCAAGCAAATTAAAAATAAATATAACATTAAAATTCCTTGTTTTCGAGATTATTGCTTCTCTCTCTCTCTGTTTAATATAAGAGAGTAAGGTTATAGTTGATATAAAATAATATTAAAATAATATGAGCAATAAAAAGCCAAACGATTTCAAACCAGTAAATGGAAATTAGCTATATAAGAAGAGGCAGCTTGGAAGTGTGCAAATCCAATGAGAGATAGGTTCGGCAAGGCATAAAGTAAAGCAGCAACTAATATGCACAATTATTAGATGGTTTAAAAATCAAATAAGTAGATACACCCTAACCCATGGGCGTAGACAGGGGGAGGGGCCCACGGCCACGGCCCCCCTGGGAATTTAACCGACTCATTTTGCAACATACCATTCATTCCATTCCATTCAAAAGAGTGCCGAATCCTTGTTTTTTAACGATTTTAATGACTTTTGGGTAAAAATTGGGCGTGACATCCAACATTTTTTCGCCTTCGGCGGCTTAGCTTCCGCCAGTCGGTACCACTGCGGCCTTGTCTACGGTTCACTCCCCCTGAGAAAAAATCCTGTCTACGCCCATGCCCTAACCTATAAGCTGTTAAGGCTCGTAGCTATTCACATAAGCTAATATTAGATGACAATACAGGTTACACAATGATACAAAAACTACTTAAGGTAAGTAAGCCCGCCAAGTCGTGATCACTAACTGTTAAGTCGCAATATCAGATATTTACCTGAGTCAGTATAACATATCCTAACTACACAGGCTTTACGGGTCATAAAAAAATAACTAATCGCTATAAAGGATCCACAACTAAGGGTTACTAGCAAAAAAGCAAAGTTCTACAAATATGAAAGCTCTTGGAAGCACACGTAGCTTTCAAATATAAGAGCAATTAAATCAATAAACCGTAATTACAATTAGTTAAAGTCAGAATCACTTTAATAAGAATGCAGTTATTAATTACCAAATATAAAAATGCATTATTACATAAGGATGTTCACGTATGATAGAATAAATTATACTTCTTAACCACGTTCTACTAGACCACCATGTAGTTACGCCTCTGTCGCTCGAAGGTGTCACTGATATCAAAGCAAAAATTTTTGCTGACCCATAATATGTAACTGCCCGATACAGATTACAGATCCTCAATACGTTTTCAGTGCGCGTAGAATGTGTCACGTTTGTGTTACGTAAAATTGTTTGTTTGATTACAAAAATGGCTAAAAGACAGTGTGAAAAGCAATTAAAATCTGTATAAAAAGCTGAGACGTCTTCAGGATACTTTAGTTGCTCTTCAGGAAAAAATTTCGGGTGATTCAAGTAAGTAAAGCTATTTTTTTATTATAGATATATTAGACTTAATAGAGTACCTACCAACTAATTTGGTTGCATAGCTAAAATAGTTGTTTATGCAACTATTGGCAGCAGTAATTTGAGACAAATAAATCCCTTGTTCGTATTTATGTATTAGTTTTGTGACTAAGACGTTGGCACAGAAATTATTGTTTATGCAATTATTTTATCGATAAAAATTTGACAATATATTTATGTATATTGTTTTTGATTACTTTATAGCTCAGTCAGGTAGGTAGTTGTTTATGCAACTACTTTGTCGGAGTTTATGAATTAATATTAGCCTATTTGAAATTTAGAAACAACGACAAATAAAATATCCAGATACTCTTCGTGCCACGGGTTATTTAAAACGTTGATTTAAACAACGTTGGGTTTTGTTACAAGGCGAAATACGAGCTAACATAAATTTATGTATTTATTGGGATATGTCTATTTTTAAATCGGTGGCTTAAACGTTCCTTTTACATATTAGGGAAAAAAAAAACAATATATATATACGAAACAATCTTATGTGCGCTTCCTTTTAGGTGGAAGTGACATTAACGAGTCTGATGATGAGCTACAAAGGCCTAAGAGGTTTAATAGAATTATTTTGTCTTCTTCTGACGAAGAAGACCAAGAAGTGGGGTCTGTGGGGACAGTAATAGCAGAAGTCCATGAGGGCCCCAGTTCAGCGTCATTGCCAGGCTTATCAAAAGAATCTCTGTTGGGGATGGATCCCAGGAAGCTAAATAGTTATGGTCCACCTTTGGACGAGGAATTAGTGGCTAGATGGCAAAGTTTTTTAACCGAAGGCATAGACAGGGAATCGAGGGAAGAGTTATCTAAAATCCTCATACCAGAAAATTGTTTACAGTTAGCTGGTCCCGTGATCAACTCAGAGGCGAAATCTCTGTTATCGGTTCTTGATAAGAAAAAAGATGCAGTGTTTTCCACTCTGCAAGATAAGCTAGGGCGTCGCTTAGCTACATTGGGAGAAGTTATATCTTTCATTTTGGCATCTGACAAAATCCCGGCAGATGTTAAAACTCTGTTGACTCCAAAAGCAGCCAATTCAGCTAAGATGTTTTGCGAAGTGCATTATTTACTATCTAATCATCGCAAGCATCAGGTCTACCCCTATATGAGCCAGGTCACTCAGAAATTGGCAGAAGAGACAAAAAGGGATGCTACATTGTTTGGTTCAGACTTTTCCGAGAAATGCAAAGCAGCTCAAGCCGCGGAAAAAGCAGCCATTGATATTAAAAGGCTATAAAACCCACTTTTCCAAGAAAACAAACATTACGGAAGTCTTCGTTTTATTTAAACTCTCAGCATCAGGCTCCAAAAACCAGAATGAAGAACTCGAATGCCTTCAGGTTCCACAGAAAAGAAGATGCAATACGGAAAACACGTCCAAGGGCGCCTCGTCAGGAATATCCTCGACAGGGACGTTAAAGGTAGACATTCAAGAAAAATATGCGGGAAGAATTCATCTTTTCTATGATCAGTGGGCGTCAATAACTAAAGATCAGACAATTTTGAATTGGGTTAAGGGGTATAAGATTCCTTTCATATCCAATCCACGTCAACATAAAAATTTTAATGTTACGAAGTCTCTAAAATAGAGCAGCTTTATCTTCAAGAAAGCATTGAAAAGCTTTTAAAAATTGGAGCCATATCAACATGTCATCATAAAAAAGGTGAATTCTTGTCACCTTATTTCTTAGTAGAAAAACCTTCTGGAGGTTATCGTTTTGTATTAAATTTAAAGAAGTTAAACACTTCTGTTCGAGCACAACATTTTAAATTAGAAAATTTTAAAACAGTAAGAGATATTATATTTCAAGACTCTTACATGTGCACAATAGATTTAAAAGATGCTTATTATCTTATACCAATGCATAAAACATATAGAAAATATTTGAGGTTTTCCTTTCAAGGTAACTTATTTGAATTTAATGTTTTACCTTTTGGATTATCGACTGCTCCTTTTGTTTTTTGCAAATTGTTTAAACCCCTTTTAAGTTATCTTAGATCGAGAGGTCTCTTAAGTGCTAGTTATTTGGATGATTTTTTGATTCTAGGTAATTCAAAAAATTCATGTCAAGAAAATATCCAAACTACAATGGAATTGCTTTCAAAGTTAGGGTTCATTGTGAATTTTGATAAGTCTTGTTTAAGACCATGTCAAAGTATAAGATTTTTGGGGTTCCTCTGGGATAGTAAAAATATGACTATTAGTTTGCCAGATGAAAAAAGTAGATAGGGCCACTCAATTTATTTCTGATATTAAGTCTTGCGTTAACTTAAAAATTCGTTCTTTTGCTAAACTTATCGGATATTTGGTCTCTATATGCCCTGCCTTTACATATGGATGGGTACATGTAAAGAGTCTCGAATATTTAAAATGTAAAGCCTTAAGAAACTCGAATAAAAATTATGATTCAAGAATGAAATTATCAAGCGAATGTTTACAAGATTTAGAATGGTGGCTTAAGAATATTCATAAGTCAGGTTCTTCATTATCGCAACGTAATTATGTTTATAAAATTTTTACGGATGCGTCTAATTCAGGCTGGGGGGCTGTGTGTTTTAATCAGAAAACAGGTGAGTTTTGGAATGAGTATGAAGCAAAATACCATATAAATTATCTAGAGCTTTTGGCAATTTTTTATTCCTTAAAGTCATTTGTCAAAGAAAAATCGAACTTAAATGTGTTACTTAGGGTCGATAATATTACGGCAATAGCTTGTATAAACAAAATGGGGAGTACAAAAAATAAACACTTGGCTGTACTATCCAGAGTCATTTGGGAATGGTGCGAAAATAGAAATATTTTCATATTTGCTTCTTACTTTAAATCTGCTAATAATAAAGCGGATTACGAGTCTAGATCTACTGAAATAGAAACCGAATACTCTTTGTGCAATAATGCTTTTAGAAACATTACAGAACGTTTAGGAAAACCATCTGTAGATTTGTTTGCTTCATATGCAAACACAAAATGTCACTACTATGTTTCGTGGAGATCAGACCCAGGTTCAATAGCAGTTGACGCGTTTTCAATATCTTGGAGCGATCTTAACTTTTATGCATATCCACCGTTTCCCTTGATCCTGAAGGCAATTAAGAAATTAATTTTTGATAGAGCTGAAGGTATTTTTGTTGTACCATTATAAAAAAATCAGCTTTGGTATCCACTCTTTATGGAATGTTTAACAGATAAGCCAATATATTTTAAGCCAAGACCTGATCTTGTACTTTCTCCATTTAGGAAAAGTCACCCGATATGGCCCAACATTATCCTGGTTGCAGGAAGGTTATCGGGGAAGCATTCATGAAGAGAGGAATCGCCGAAGAAGCAATCCCTACACTTATTGCTTCTCTTAGCGATAATACATTGAAGCAATACGACTGCACTTATAAAAAGTGGTGATTTTGCTCTCAAAATAATATTAACTGGCTTAACCCTACTACCAATAATATTCTCTCTTTTCTGAATCAAGAAAATAAAAATGGTGCTCTATGCAATACTTTAAATTGTCATAAATCAGCTCTTAAACTTATTATAAATTTGGAGGAAGGAGAAAAAGTATTCCAGCGATTTCTGAAAGGAGTTTTTAGAGGAAAACCTGCATTTCCAAGGTATAAGGTAACTTGGGATCCGCAGGCAGTACTAGATTTCCTCGCGACATTATATCCCTTGGAAGATTGTTCATTAGAATTAATTACCTACAAATTGGTTATGCTGATATCCCTGGTCCCTCACACCGGGTCCAAACTTTATCGAAAATTAGAATAAGGGATATAAAATTTTTCGGCATCGAATACAAAATTTTCATTTCTGAATTAATTAAGACATCTTCACCAAACAGACAACAACCTGTCCTTACAATTCCATTTCTTAATGACAGGCCTGAAATTTGTGTTGCTAGTACACTGAAATATTATTTAAAAATAACATCCTCGTATAGGAAAGACAAAGACAATGATTTTTTATTTTTAACGCATAAAATACCATATTATAAAGCCACAGCTCAAACTATATCAAGGTGGTTAAAGAATGTTTTGGACAAATCGGGAATAGATGTTTCGGTGTTTAGGGCGCACAGTATTAGACATGCTACCACTTCAGCAGCGTTTCGCGCTGGTGCTAATATTGAATGCATCAGAAATGCCGCTGGATGGACAGAGAAATCAAATACATTTGTAAAATTTTATAACAGACCATTATATGTTTTTCAAAAGTAGGTTATTCTAGTTGTAATGGGTTACTATTAAGTTAAATAGGTACTTATATCACTGTTTTATTGTTAAGATTATGTCGTTAAATATACCTTTTAAGACTAATTAACGGGTCTGAAATATCTTTATAACTGAATTTATCTTGATTTATTAAAATTTTGTTTGCTAATTTGATAATAGTCTATTATTAAATATAAGAATATTTTACGAATGTTCTGAAGTCTGAGTCTAATAATATTTATAATAAGAAACTAATAGACCGGTTTACTTTACTTGTCTATAGGAATGTATATATGCTTACAAATCTGATACAGGAGGCTTTAAACATCTACATGGTGGTCTAGTAGAACGTGGTTAAGAAGTATAATGATATATTAAACGACTTACCTGTAAGGAAGTTCAATCTTCATTATACGATTAACCACGTTCGTATATGCGAAAATGATGAGCACCACAAGCACGCAAGCTGGCAATCAGCAAGTAAGGAGGAAAGAAGAAAGGTAGAAAGAAAGAATTCTCAATTCAAGGTGATAGGCTACTAAAGAATGTTTTACGGGCCTATCTCTAGTGTAGTAGGTAAAAATCCTTCGATGAAGAAAATTAGGTTCCTTGTAACTAATCCATCAAAAAAATACAGGTAATCAAAGATAAGGTATTAAAGGTATACAAGAACATATCTAGGTGGTTTTTAGCTCACAATCCCATGAAGATGGTCTGTAAAATTACAGATACACAGCTATCAACTACACCTACCAAATGATCGGAAAAGTGGCCGATCCCCTACGACCTACAGGTGCCTCTTAAAGATTCCAAAAGCGTAATAAACTCACATTACATACGTATTCCGAGACCAAATAAGAAAAGAAACAATATATGATCCTGATCTAATTGGCTAACATCTATACGAATCATAATCAAGGATAATTAAAGAAATTAATAAGTTGTAACAATAATCCTAGTACAAGTAGTTCACCAATTAGTACCGACGTCAATTTGGATAGCTGTGAGAACACTCCATACCATGGATGGGGTATGAATGACTGTACCGAGATGAGAATATTGAAGCAGGCATCATGCTAGGTATTTACTGCATTTAACAGTATAACTGATAGATGGCGCAGTAATCAAATGTGCCTAATATGAACCAAATTTAAGTTAATTTTAAATACACGAAATTTAAAATGTTACATGCTCTTATGGGAAAACATCCTTTATATTTAAATTTAATTGACTTCCTGAATATTTTATAATATTTTATTAAATATCAATTTAATAAAAATATACAAACAAAAACAAATGTGATACAAGGAATGATATCTAAATGCCGCAAGTAATTTAAAATTAAAATACTAAACAGGGTGTCTCATTTAAAATATAACATTGGCTCGGAACACATTCTGTTGCACACGGTATATAAATATTACTAATTTTAAAAAAACATAAGTCACAATTTGCAACCTTGTATGAAATTATATAAAAATTTAACCAGGAATCCAAAAAATTTGAATAATTATTATTCAGGAAGTGTCGTTTAAAAAAATATATTATTGGTTCGGCACGCACTTCTATTTACAAAAAAAGGATTGATAAGCATCAATTTAATAAAAAGGTGTAACGAAAACAAATGAAAGTAACATTGTGATACATGGCATGATATCGAAAATTCGCCAGGAATTAAAAAATAAATAATTAATATATAGGATCAGCTACAATTTTCACTTGTTTTTTTTTAAACATCGAATTAGTACATACTATATACATATATACATCGAATAATTGCATGGACCGATACATAAATTTAAAAGTAGGTTCGAAAAACTAGCTTAAATCCTAAATATCTTTACAAAATGACTAAAATATGTTAAAACGATTTCAGCTAACAAATACTACATTATACATCGCATTGCTACTCCATTAGGAAAGATTTTAATTTTTTCATATAGGTCAGCTGCACAAAGAAAAACTGCAAGCATTTTGACTGAAAATTTTGAAAAACAATATGAAGAATTTAGCGAAATATATAGTTGAAATAATCTGAAGTCGGAAGCCCTTATAAATAATGTGGTGGTAAAAATGCTCACAAACTTACTTACATACCATCTCTAAGCTTGGATATGGAGACAAAATCCCTCCAAATCTGCCCCATCAAAATAGCTTCAACTGATTTATCAGAATATGAGATGTTTTATCGTATTTTCTCATATTCTCCCCTATTTTTCGCTTGCACGTATAGACATAAGGCAAAAGGCACGAAGGAAAATGTAACTTATAAAGGAAATGACATGTCGCGACACAAGTGGCCCTCTTTTAGTACTGACAACACGTTCTCGAGGGCTATTTGGGGTTGCCGTTACTCTAAAAGTGTCACGTGAGCCCTATTAACTCTTTCCATAATGGAAGTTTCCAAGTAAGAATCTGGATTCCTTTCTTTTCCAGTCAGTGATCCATGTCAAATCCCTAATCCGCTGTTATAAAAAAAAAGTGTTAGATAATGTTTATTAAAGCTAGTAATTTGTAGAAAAACCGAGTAGAGAATGTTTCTTTCTCAATCATCTGACAATGAAATAGAATATCAATACAGTTTTCTAGATTCAAAATCATAATTACAACATCGACATAGAAAATCAAAATCTCAATAATCGAAAACTTTACAATTCGAAATACAGCAAAAATCAAAATCTCATCAAATGAAAATCCAGACAAAGTCAAAATCCCAAATTGATATTGTTGATACCGACAGCTAAAAACACTTCAAAAGTTTTAAAATTCTGTCATATTATAATGCGGGCAAGTTAAAATTCTGATAATATGAAATTTCGACAAAGCGAAAATCCGGATAAAATTGACAAAAGGAATATGAGCATTTAAACGCGCCAAATTTTAAAAAATTATTCAGCCCCTTTAGAAAAAATGCAAGAAATATAAATTGAATTACAAGTCATTTATTAGTTAAAACATAAACATAGGTATAGAGAAATAAACTAGTAAATAAATAGTAATATAAAGACATTTCCAACATTTTTTAAATTATACTCTGAATGATAGAAACAGTTGACGACTAAATGTTTTTCAAAGCTTTCAAGAAGGAAATTATGCTTTTTGCCAGTAAGCACGTGCTTAAAAATCGGAAAACTTTGCTCAACATCTACCTGATGTAGTCGGGGCACATTTAAGTTTAGAAATTACATTTGTTAATTATTAATTAGGTACATCCATGCCATCTTCAAAGTTACCCACGAAAAAACGTTGAAAATGTTTTTAAAAGATCAAAATGTATTATTTATTTTTGATTACAGAATTAAAGGACTCCGCACACTTTTAATGGGATTTTAAAGAATGACGGAATTTGATAAAATTTTAGTATGTTGTAGATCTTGGCCTCTTGATAAAAATGTCCCATGGGCCCAAAACGATCCTATGACTGGTTTCCAAGATACAGTGGCGGGTAGGGGTTCCTTGGAAAACATAAATAAATAAATTTTTATCTTAAGTGGCTGTGTTAGATGTCACGCGATAATTTTTATGTACAGGGGGTACTAAAACGGGGTTTTAGTGCATTTTGCCGAAGGTTCCAAACCCCAACATAGTACAGGGGTACTCAAAAAGTAAGTATAAGTATTTTTATTTGTTTTTATACTTTCTAAAAACTGACAAAAGCCAACCTTAGCTTGCGAAAACCATAAAAAATATATATTTTTTAATTAAGTAATTATTTATATACTAACAAAAAGTGCTATGTATGTACAATGTTATTTAAAAATTGAACATTTAAAATAATTTCTGGTATGATATTTTCTTCGAGATTTCCAACATCTTCGACACACTCTAGAGCATTATTACTTGCATATTTAACTATATCTTGATGTCGAGCATAACTTAAATATAAAATAACACTTGCAATGTGGCAGCACATACCTACCACTCATGCTCCGGTTGCACAAGTGCAGTAGTGCCCCTTTATTTCGTTGCGTGTATTATTGTATTTAACAAATAGTTGATATTTTGTTGCATTTTTGTGTCTGGAAAAAATCCTGACTCTTATTAAATTATTTATGTTTAGCCCTTTATCTATTTGCATAAGATGACCCCTATGTTCTCCAATATTGTCCTGTATATATGAGGGTGACATCTTTAACTGGAACACTCCAAATGTAAGGTGTCGTACGTCTGCAAGATCTAATATGGGAAATTCCGTCTTCTATTTAAAGCATCTTCTTCAATAAAATGTTGTAGGTGGTTCGGCCCTTGGGCTTTTTAACACATTTCATTAGCTAGTTCAACAGTAGTATCAGCCATGTTGATTAAAAGATGATAGCAATGCACAAATAATTTAAAAAAAATCTGCGACGTGAGGAATGTGTGCACAACTGAAACACTCCAAATGTAAGGTGTCGTAAGTCTGCAAGATCTAATATGGGAAATTCCAATGGATCATTTTCTAGTTCCTAGCCCAATTGTGGTATATGAAAAGATTAGATATATTTCCAAAAAAGATTTAATTTGCTTTTTATCCAAAATTCGCCAAGGTCTGTCAGACGAATTTTTATGTGCCATTTTTCAATATTCTTCAAGGCAGGCTACCAGCTTAGTAATAACGAAAGCAGCAGAATGTTTAAAGCAACATTTTGTACCACAAAATCTTGGTTACGCCCATTTAACTCGCGACGAATATATTACACATATATCACCATTTGTTAACCAGTTATATAATCCTGAGCCCAACATTCCCAAAGCAATTGCCTATACTGATGCAACTCATTTAGAAAAAAATCGACTTCCTAGTTCATTTAAATATTAAGCAATTTTTTGCTCTATTTCATTCTTGAATGTCGTTCCCAATTCTCACCTAAACTCTCTCAGTATGATATGAGTTTTACTCCGATTTCTGATAGAATGATTTTTATTGAATTAAAAAGCACACCTATCAAACTGAATTTGATAAAAGTATATTCACCTACTTCTGAAAAACCCGTGAAGACGTGGAAATTGTATACTCAGCATTATCTGACATATTAAAACAAGTTAAGAAAGAAGACCTCACTCTCCTTATGGGTGATTTTAATGTCAAAATAGGCAGGAGCGACGGCTCGGAACTGATTGGCAGATTTGGACTGGGTACTAGTAAAGAACGAGGAGAGAGATTAAAAGATTTTGTGATAGAAGAACAATTTGTTATCCTGAAAACCCTTTTCAAGCAGCCACTTCGAAGATTATATACATGGACTTCATCCAAGAAGGTCATATTGTAAGAAATCAAATAGACTACTTAATAATAAGTAAAAGACGAGTCTGCTAGTACTCGAGACAATGATATGTAAACATATCCTATAACGACATCGGTTGTAAAAATATGACAACAGCACGTTGTGTTCCCAAGCGGTCACCCATCCAAGTACTAACCACGCCCGACGTTGCTTAACTTTAGTGATCGGACGAGAACTGGTATTTTCAACGTGCTATGGACGTTGCCTATACATTTTAGCTTGTCCATAGAATAAAAATTAGGTTTAATAACAAAGTTTAAAATAATTAATAAATAATACTTTTGAAGGTTCGTTTAATTTAAAATATACTTTTTTATCGTCTAAAATCCGTTTAAAACGATATTAAATATTAAATGGCAAAATTGTATAAAAATACCGCCCTAGCGGCTAGCATCGGTTTACAAATTTCCGTCCCATTTGCCGATATTACCCTCATACCGCCGCGTAAGATGTTTACACATCAAAAGGTACCGTAACAGTTGCATAGTTGCTATAACGTACCCAGGAGCTGACGTACACTCAGATCATGCTCTTCTATGTGGCAAATTTAAACTCAAGCTAAAAAGGATAAAGAAGAAGATAGAAAGAAGAAAATGGGATATAAGGAAACTTAGAGAGAATGAAGAAACACGCCAAGGAATAACTGAAAAAATAGCTGAAGAATGTCGAAAACTCAAAGAAACTCCACACAGTGTAGAATCGACTCTTCCCACAATAGCTGAAAGGTTTGAAAGTATTAGATGAATTTCTGATGGCTCAAAAGTATAAAATGAACTATGGATGACAGAGGAAATATTAAAGTTAATGAATGAGACGATATTATTGAAAGGCGATAAAACAAAGTACCGAAATATTCAAAGACTAATTCAATGTAAGATAAGATGTGCAAAACAAGATTGGATAGAAGGACAATGCGTAGAAATTGAAGAACTTGAGAAGAAACACGATACCTTCAACATGCACAAGAAGATAAAAGAGACATCGGGCCTATATAATTTCAATGTAAGCGGAAAATTTCAGTATAACAAAGGTAACATCATTGTAGATCGCATGGGAAAAATAAAAATCTGGAAGGAATATATAATTAAGTTGTTCGAAGACACTAACAGATCGGAAAATTCTCCCACGTATCAGTTACCGGATTTCTTGCCGATTACAGTTGATGAGGTTACTGGAATTGTGGTAGGGTTGAAGAATGGGAAAGCACCAGGACCAGATAATATCCGGAATGAATTCCTAAAACTATTGAGTGACGAAGATATCAGATGGCTTACAGATGTATTTAATGAAATATACTCCACTGGAATCATACCTGACATGTGGCTCAAAAGTGCATCCATAACGCTACCAAAAAGTCAAGCGCAAAGAACTGTGATGACTTTCGTACGATTAGTCTCATGAGCCACTCTCTTAAACTTTTCTTGAAATTAATTGATCAAAGAATATTATAGGATTTGCGAAGAATAGATTAGTTCTACCCAGTTCGGGCTTAGAAATGCCTAGGATACTAGGGAGGCACTTTTTAGTATTTAAGTCTTATTCCAAAGGGCTCGAGATGTTAATCATTATATTTTTGCATGTTTCAACGATTATCAGAAGGCATTCGATAAGGTTCGGCATAATAAGATGATGGAAGCTCTGGAATTAGCGGAATTAGAGAAACAAGACTTAAAAATTATAGCAAATCTTTATTGATATCAGACCTCTTCAGTCAGAATAGAAAGTGAGGAATACGATGAAGTTCTGATAAAGAGAGGAGTTCGACAGGGGTGTGTGCTTTCGTCATTCATATTCAACATATATTCAGAATACATATTTCGAGAAGACCTGGGAAATATCTCCGACGCGACGGGGTAATAATTATCAATGGCGACTGCATTAATAACACGATATGCGGACGATACGGTAATTGTCTCAAATGACCTAGAAAGACTACAAAGGTTGGTAAACAGAGTGGTAGAAGTAAGCGAAAGATATGGACTGCAGTGAATACATAAAAGACCAAAGTCATGATTATTTATGGCTTGAACGACCAACTACTGATATAAGATAGACCCATCCCAAGAGCTAACAAATATATTTATTTGGGAACAAATATTAACGAAGAATGGGTCCACTCAGTTGAGATAAGATGCCGAATTGAAAAGGCCAGCGCCACAAAAGTATTCAAAAGTAGGGACCTGTCTATAACCACCAAAATGCGAATATTGAAGTGCTATGTGTTTTCAACCCGTTGAATCATGGACGTTACCTGAAGCATCCTGCAAAAAATTAGAAGCATTTGAATTCTGACTGTACAGTCGCATTCTGAGGATTTCATGGGTGGATCATATTACCAATGAGGAGGTGCTTCATAGAATGAAAAAAGAAAAAGAAATTGTGTATCAAGTAAAGAAACGTAAACTTGAGTACCTTGGCCACATCATGAGAAATCCTGAAAGATATCAGCTTTTGCAGCTTATACTCCAAGGCAAAATACAAGGCAGAAGGAGTGTAGGAAGACGAAGAATCTCATGGCTGAAGAATTTGTGAGTGTGGTTTAATACATCAACTGTGGGCTTATTCCGTGCAGCGGTGGATAAAGTCCGTTAGAAGAAGAAGTTCCCAAGTAGCCCTTCTTCCAGTTATTGTTTTTACTTGCTCTAAAACAAAGGGCAGTAAATGGTACATTATTATATGTCCTTGATACTATTCTATTTG
>JAEQML010075163.1:0-13954 GCA_016904865.1 Pissodes strobi
AATTGTTTCAACTTATGAATGCTTCTCAACAACTTTCCTTTAATTATGTCACCTTAGGTGTGCAACTTTTCATACTTTATGTGAACATTTTATTCTATGTATTTTCATGCTTACGATTACATGACTAGTTATTTCATTATTTCCTTATCTATCACGAGGCAGTGATAAGTTAATCTATCTATGTCTCTATGCTTATCTATCTATGCTTCATATGTGACTAGCTTTATGTACAAAATATAGGACATTATATTATTATTTATATAACCATATATGCATTGTATAATTTCTCCATTATTTCACCTTATGTATGCTTTACATACACAACTTTTGCTTATACAGGGTGTTTCGGTGATCATGTTGCAAACTTCTAGGGTAGATAAAACACACGAAAATAAGAAAAAAAGTTCACGTGAACATGGGTCCGGAAACGCTTCTTCAGGGAGCTAGGGCCCTTCGAAGATAACCTTCAAAAACTACTCTTCGTTTTTTAGCTTCGGTACTACTGCAGCTATCGCCACCAATTTTGAAACATGAAATGTAGTTGCTAGGTTCATCAATTTGAGCCTTCCGGACTTTGTCACCTTTAACCAGGGGCGTACAAACCAGGGGGGTTTTTGGGTAAATCTGACCCTACTCCTCTAAGGCGTCAATTTCTTGCCATTTTTATATCTAATTATCATTCTCCAATCCCTTTTACATAAAAAAGGTACTCTTAGTAATAGTCGCTATCTGTCACCGTTTCCTCGGAAATCGCCACTAAGTCAGATACATTAATTGATTCCTATTGCACACAGTTTGATCACGTTGGCGTTGGTTTATTAAAATTTATCTAGTTGTCAAAAATCTGTCAATAAAATAGTGTGTCGCCAGTGAATCATGGATTATACTTTCGCCGAATATGCCGATATGCTATTAATTTATGGCGAAGTTCATTGCAATGGAAGAGCCGCTTCAAGATTGTATCAGGAGCGGTTTCCTGAGAGGCATGTACCTGCTCACACGCTGTTCGAGAGGGTAAATCAGCGCATAAGGGAAACTGGCTCTGTGAAAATAACGAGGCCAGATAATGGCGCTCAAAGAACTGTACGAACTCCAGAATTTGAGGAAGAGGTACTTCGACAATTCGAGGAAAATCCTGGTGTTAGTACCCGAGCTGTTGCAGAACCCATGAATGTAAGTCATGTACGTGTATGGGAGATTGTTCACGAACAACTTCTTCATCCTTACCATCGCCAAAAAGTACAGGAATTGGAACCAGATGATTATGCACCTCGCGTACAGTTTTGCGAGTGGTTTCTTCAACAGTGTACGCAAGAACCCCAATTTCCGAAATTTGTGCTTTTCTCTGATGAGGCTGTTTTTACGAGAGAAGGTATTTTTAATTCACGGAATAGCCATGTGTGGGCGGAGGAAAACCCTCATGCTCTTCAAATAAGAGGGTACCAACATCGATTCTCGGTGAACATGTGGGCTGGAATTGTTGGAGAACGTCTAATTGGACCAATCATGTTGCCTCCTCGACTAACTGGGACGGTGTACCTCAATTTTTTAAGATACACCTTACCTGAGTTATTGGATGAGCTGCCCCTCGACATACGTCGGAATCTGTGGTTCCAGCATGATGGAGCACCCGCTCATTTTTCACATGTCGTACGTGAGCACCTCGATGATCATTTTAGAGGATGTTGGATTGGACGTGGAAGCGATGTCAACTGGCCAGCCCGGTCCCCAGATTTAACTCCTCTGGATTTCTTTCTTTGGGGACATATGAAAAGCCTTGTATATGAAACTCCAGTTCAGTCGGAGGAAGATTTGGTAGCTAGGATTTCTGTTGCGGCTGAAATGATCCAAACCATGCCTGATGTTTTCACTGACGTCAATTTAAATATGGTACGTAGGTGCAATAAATGTATTGAACGTGGTGGCAGGCATTTTCAGCAATTGTTATTTTGAATTTATTTTGGTACGTACAGGGTCAGTCAACGACAGCGTTAGTAAATTCATCTTCAGGACAAAAATTTACTCTGCCTTCTCCTTGACTCACTCGTTAAACCTGTTTGTGTTACTTGTTTATTTTGTACTTTTGAAACTTCTAAACTTTAAGTTTTTCATTGGTGCTCGTGAATGATTTATTGCAAATTTATTATTAGTTTTGATTGTGTAGGTTTAATTGTTTTTTTTTTGAATATTTTGTATACGTTCCCTTTTACTTTTTATACCCCCATTTTCGAAAAGGCAACAAATCTCTCTATTCTAATTTATTTTCATTAAAGAAGAAGATTTGACTAACTTTTAATGCTCACTATCTGTACTGAACCTCATTTTCATATTTCAACGTAATAATTTGTTTAAGAACAATAATTTATTATTGACTGGATTTAGCCATTTTCCGAGGAAACGGTGACAGATAGCGACTTTTACTAAGAGTACATTTTTTATTTAAAGGGAATTGGAGAATCATAATCAGATATAAAAATGGTAAGAAATTAAAGCCTAAGAGGAGTAGGGTCAGATTTACCCAAATACCCCCCTGGTTTGTACGCCCCTGGTTAAAGGTGACAAAGTCCGGAAGGCTCAAATTGATGAACCTAGCAACTACATTTCATGTTTCAAAATTGGTGGCGATAGCTGCAGTAGTACCGAAGCTAAAAAACGAAGAGTAGTTTTTGAAGGTTATCTTCGAAGGGCCCTAGCTCCCTGAAGAAGCGTTTCCGGACCCATGTTCACGTGAACTTTTTTTCTTATTTTCGTGTGTTTTATCTACCCTAGAAGTTTGTAACATGATCACCGGAACACCCTGTATATTGCCTCACTAGCCTCTCAGGAACTCCCTAGCTCTATTTTCACAAGGATTAAATGTAGGCGGGTTTATAAATTGCGGTAAGCTTGCTTTCTTTGCCGTCGCCATTGCGTCTAGAATTGTGGTGTTTGCCATCTTTCTTTCTATATTTCCTAAAATAGATTGTGGTGATGTAGGCCGGCTTTCGTTATCTGTACTCTCTTCGCTGTCGTTACTTTCCTCTTTCCTCAATTTCCAGTCCTCCTCTTGGCTGATTTTTGTGCTATTTGAAATTCCTACCGTAGATGGCCTTAAATCTATTAAGGTAGAATCTATCTGGATTTTTGTGATTGTTTCCAAGTTTGGTAGGGGTGATGTCGGCGGGGTTCTCTGCAGACTTAGCCTTGTTGGCTGGAATAGTGATCTTTCTTCTATCGGTGTATTATCACTGGGTATCCTGTTTCGTAGTGGGTATGGGTTTTTAGCCATTGGTTATTTTGCCTTACTGAGACACATTGTTTCCTGAGATAGCTTTTTTTTCTTTCCTATTCCATATACTTAAATATATATTTATCTTTTCTAGATATGAACGTATATCCTTATACCAAAAATTAGCAGGTTTTAAAAATGTAGCTAACAACCTTTTCGTTTGTTTCAGTTATGAACCCAGATCCCTAGATGGCGCCTCTGTCCTCGACGTAGATGGCTTGAGTTCACCAGCTTGCAGCTTTGAACGACTGCTGCCAGAGGGCGATGTGTATACAGCAATGGACGTAGCTTGAACGCGCGTAATTTAAAAATTGCCTTATTTTGTAAATAAAATGTTTTGAATTATGTTAGTTTTATTGACCAATAATAAGATTTAACCGCGAGAAATAATACTGGCGCGTGTTTTGAATTTTTTGTTTTATAATTTAATTGTTTTTTCTCTCTAACAACGCTTCCACCATGTGTCAGGGGTAGCTTCGGCACCTCCACCACGTGTCACGAGTATCATAAGGGGGTAGCGCGTTTATTTAAAGAATAACTTCTCAGAGAAGAGCCTCGTCGCGATTAGTACAATGACGGGGTCTCAATGCTTCCTTTAATCTACCACTGAATGTTCTACTCGTGAGGACACGCCTTGTTTAGCGTGCCGGGGGGTAACTGAGGTAGACCGGGATCGCGTTACGTGGGGGTAAGAAGAGATGATAAAGTAAGCACGTTTAGTTTATAACAATAACAATGTATTAACGATAAAACTTTAACAACAATTATTGGTCAGAGAAAATGAGATTCTATTATACCCGATTACTACGATGCGCATGTTTTCTCGATTTGAGGTACTGTTTATAGGTCTTTGTTTACTGTCTTATAATTTATAGTTTTTCTTAAGGGCTGGGTTTTATTTAAGAGCACTAAGAGCTTTCACTAAATTTTTTAACTGACTATTTAGACACTTGTCTTTTTCAACACTCTGACAAACTTCTTGTCAAGACTTTACTATGGAGGTTGTGCAACCCCTGGCCCTAGCAGTCGTCAAGTGACTAACCGGTATCAGGTTGGGCAGGAAAGGAATGGAACCTAAAGCAGTCGTATGACTAACTTTAGGAGCGGATAGAACCCAGAAGTCAGTCGTCAAGTGACTAACCTTGGGAGCTAGAGGTGAGACTAAAGTCTGCCGAACTGAGGGTTCGTTAGCGTATTTATATGAAACAAAGTGATGATCATTGCATGCATAAGGTTCAAAGTCGCTTCCGTTGATTGCTCGCGTTGTTTATAGTTTGTCTTTAATGTTTATATAACAATCTCCAAGTTCAAGTTCAAACTTGCGACAGGGTGATATTTGTTTAGTAGCTTATGCTTTTTAGTAGATTACACTATAAATGATTCTAAATATAGACATATAGGAGCTGAAATCTCTCATTGAAGAACCTCATCGGGCATTTTAGGATTCACTTAAATTTAGACCAGATAAAAAGAAGTAATCTTATCTATTCTTGCTTGTATTTTAAAAAAAAATTAAATTCATTATTATTTAACTACACTAATTGCTTTTAATTTATCCTATGTGTACAAAAATGACATTTAATATGTCCTATATGTGAAAATAAACTGAAAAAAGTCCATAATTAATTAAAAATTAAGTTATAATTTAAATAATCACGATTCAGCATTAACAGTAATATTATTAAAGAGTTATTCAACAATTTTTGTATAATATAACTATTAAAATAAAAAATTTAAAAGGTTTTTGTTGATTTTCTCAAAACTGTAAAATAAGTACATAAGAGATATTAATATGACAGCGACTATTAGACATTTAGACTATTGTATCTGATTTTCTTGGATTTAAAGTTCGTGCAAGCAAGTTGGTGACTATATTTTAATGATATCCTGAATAAATTTAGACTATTCTAAGTTAAATATTAGTTTTTTGATAATGCATTGACACCATTTATAGTTTTTAGTTATCAAATCCTGTTAACGCAACGATAGCAAGTAGTATATCAGGAGCGGTACTGGAACACTTGATGGCATCTCGATTACACTTACCTTATCACGACTTGAAGATATCACTGGGCTACTTTTCTATGCTGAAAACAAGGCATCCATCCGTCAAGAGCTTCTTCTGGAAATTGACGATGGCCACGACGACGAGTTAAAACTCAATGTCTTGTTTTCAGCATAGGAAAGTAATTTGCGATATCTGTGGGTCGTGAGTGGAGTCGAGTTATCCAGGTGTCCCAGTACCACTCCCGATATACTACTACTGCAGATAAGCAATCCTAGACTAATGCAGTAATATGGAAATAACACTACGACAAAAACCTTCTTGTATACACAATTTCCTCTAAATTGTCATACTAATTGAATAACAAAATGCAACAGAGATTTTGTAAGGTTTTTGTGCAGGAAAATTAATAATGAAATTAATACCCTGAATAGGTAAGTTTCTAAAATTTAACATAGACATTTAGACTATTGTATATTCACTTCTGATTTTATTGGATTTAAAATTCCTACAAGCAAGTTCGTGACTACATTTTGACGATCCTGAAAATTCTAAGTTGAATATTAGTTTTGCGATAATGCAGTGACATCATTTATAGTTCCATGTATTAATAGTTTTAAAATTTTTCCATGCAACCAAGTAGGCAAAAATCACATGAATTACAGTCTGGTGATCTTGGTGGTATTATATAGATTTTAGGACTATGATGGTTTTTGGAGATTTTCGATAGTATTTCAAATAATTACTAGTTTCAAATGAACACCTATAACGTTTCTTTCTCATGCTCTTACACACTACATGCAAATAAGTATGTCTTGACATGCATCTGAGAGGATCGACATTTGAACTAGTACCTTGCTTATAAAAAAATGCATTAATTACAAAATAGTACGATAGTAGACCAGGTAATTCACAGAGAGACAAAATTGTTTAAATAAAGCTCGTAAATGTACTCAATACTTAAATTTAAACACGGAAAAATAACGAACAATTTGATACAACTATTAGTTGCCAACTGATAAATCTTATTAGATATGCGTTTAAAGTGCCGCCATTAAGCTGTAAAATGGATTAATTAAATGATGTATATATAGGAGGAGATGCAGGCAGTGAAATAACATGATTTAATTAAACGAAGCTGTTTACAACAGAGAATCAATTGAGCAAACATTAAGCCTGAGATATATTTAGAATTTAGAGGACCGAAATTAAATTATGCTATGTCAAAAAGGGTGTGTGATATTTCCCCTGTTGGTGTTTTAATTCATATTTAATATGATGATTAAAGTGTTAATTTGAGAATTTATGAGAATGTTAAATCTAAAATTGGTCACATGTAAAAAAATATAGCCAAATCTTCAATCCTTGAACATTTTACAAAAAGTAATGTTGGTAATAATCACTTCTGACACATTGAAAGGACCTAACAAATTTGGTGAAATACTCAATGTTATTTAATACAAGCCAAACAATTTTCGGAATTACTACACACCTCAACATTGATGAGAATGTTTGATGAAAAACAACATTTTCTAAGGTTTAGAAACCAAATTGGATTAAACCATTGAAAGAAATAAAGATTTCACCTAAAAGTAGTACTGAGTTGCTTAAAAACACATTTGTTATTATAAATAAAAATCACAAAAAAACTAATGTGAAAAACTGAGCTGAAAATAAAAGTGAAAAGGCAATTAAAATTCAAATTATTACAGAAGAATCCTGTTACAGTTTTTTTTGTGATTGGTTTAATCCTTCGCATTTACTATTTCTAATGTCCGGAATGGCGGGACAATAGCCGCACAACTTTTCAATTTCATCACTGCCAATAATCGCTTAGCCGAGCAGGTATCGTTGCACGGTCCTACTCTGAACCGCTTGTCTATGGTTTCGGCTGACGCCAAAGAATAATCGATATCCGTAGCTCGTTTCAGGTGAGCTGCGCGATATTGTCAATTGTCATTTGTGGGAATTGACTTACTTCAAGATTAAGAAAGTGATGGCAGGAAGTAGGAAGTTTAGTCTGGAAAAGATCTTTTGCGTTGCCCGATGCTGGAAATTATTTTTCTGCTAAGTTAGCCAATAAGTTCGAGGGACCTTTCAGGATAAAAAGGAAAAAACGTTTTTGTGTAGATGAATTAGAGGACGAGAAAGGTAAATCTAAGGGCGACTGGCATGTACAAGACCTTAAGCCATACTTTGCTCCTACTGGTGAGTAAATTTTCATTGGCTTACCGCTCTGTAGGGGGGGCGTCTGGTAGGTTATGAGGGTCTGGTGTCATATAAGCACTGTCGATTTTAAAGATTTTTTTGGGTTCAATGGAAAGATTACATCAAATGGAACACATTAATGCAAAAAAATTTGCGGATGAAGCACTTTTGACGCCAAAAATTGAAAAAGAAATTTTATAAATGAGTGACATTTAAATGCGAAAACTCTCGCAATATGACGTTAATGATAACAATTTACTTGCAATGTTGTCAGACTTGGCCAACCTTCTTGATTTTCAAGTAAGCAAATTGCCAAGTCCAGGAGCATGTTTCACAAAGTAGAATAATAACTTGTGAAAAATGTTATATATGCTGTGGTGAAACTAACTAAACAAGCGCACAACCGCAGCTAACCCAAACTAACCAACACTAACCCAAACTAACCAAAGCCAACCCACACTAATCCAAACTAACCAAGACTAACCAAAACTAACTCTAATTAACCAAAGTAAAGAGAAAAGCGCGCTACGCGCGCATTTCTCTTCGCTGTTCCAAACTAAGCAAAACCAACCGAGCCTAACCAAAACTAACCCAAACTAACCCAAGCTAACCCAGACTAACCAAAAGCTAACCCATACTAACCAAAATTAACCCAGACTCACCTTAACTAACCAAAGTAAAAAGAACAGGGCGCTGTGCGCGCTTTTATATTCGCTATCCCAAACTAAGCAAATCCAACCCAGACTGACCAGAACCAACCCAAACTAACCAAAGCTAACCCAAACTAACCAAAACTAACCCAAACTAACCCTAATTAACCAAAGTAGAGAGACAAACGCGGTACGCGCGCTTGTCTCTTCACTATCCCAAACTAAGCAAAACCAACCCAGACTAACCAAAACTAGCCCATACTAAACAAAACCAACCCAGGCTAACCAAAACTAACCTATACTAACCAAAACTAACCCAAGCTAACCCTAATTAACCAACGTAAATACAAGCGTGTTCCAGATTAAGCACAAATAATCGAAACTAACATTAATTAGCCAAGCAAGCGCATTGAGACGAGCGCGCTACGCTCTTGACCAACCCCGCCCATCACAAAATCAAAATGAACCCAAAGTAACAAAATAAACGAACTACGCGTGATACTCTTTTAAACTAATCCAAATGACCTTTTAAATTTGTATCTATTTCAATAAACTAAATAAATTAGTTTATATGGCTTATTATTAAAAGTGACCCACTTCTAGCGAATTATTGTTATTTTAATAAGCAAAACCATTAAGAATCATGATTTATAAGAAGTTTTCGTCCCACGGAACTTTTGAAACATATTCAACACGATATTTTAGAACCAAATAGAAATTACATTTGGCAACATCTATCCGTACAACAGCCAGCTGAGCCGTGCTAAGCCAAGGCCACCTATACTACAGAATACAGAAGATGGCCTTGGCTAAGAAATAGTCATGTTGACGTTTATCTCGTAAATATTATATTATCGTTTTAAAGTGTAAAAAAACAGTTTTATTTGCAATTTTTAGGAAAAGAAGCTTTATATTATGTTATTGTTAACCTTCTGCGACCATACCTCAGGACAAAGTGTACTGGAATTGTGTTTATTAGCAAAAAATGTATGTTAAATTTAAATTTTTATTTTCAATGTATTTTGCGAAAATGTGCTTCATCCGCAAATTTTTTTGCATTAATGTGTCCCATTTGACGTAATCTTTCTATAGAACCCAAAAGAAGCTTCAAAATCGACGGTGCTTATATGACACCAGAACCGGTTATGACTATCCAGCATAGGCAAACTATGACGGATATGCATGGGTTATTAGTGGATAGAATTATCCTACTCAGGGCTCTGGATGTTGTGGTAATAGTTCCCAAAGTGCCATGGTAAGATGACCATCAGTCATGTCGCTTCTGATGTATCTACACCATTTTGGTTTAGTTATATGGGTTTAGCGGATCATCATGTATGACGGAATAGGATTTTTACCCTGGAATTGATTGCCTTTGGCTCCACAAATGATTGAATTTTGTTTGAATTGTTATAAAGCCACTTCGGCCCCGGCTCAAGGATGTATGACAAATATCTACGTCAGGCACCTTCTAGCTATCTTTTGATGGTATGGTCTATCTGCGCGCCTAATATTGTCAGTAGATTGCGATACTGTGGGCTAATTGGTAACCCAAACTAACCCAAACTATTTTTTGTAACTTCTATGTATTTCAATTTCCAGAATAGTCTGACAAATATCTAGGTCATGCCCGACATAAGGCCAGTGCACGAGGTTCACCACACTATTTTGGCTGTTACGCAACACTGGCTAGGCTATGTTTCATCTCAAATAGTTCATCCTGCGTCGAGTATCCTCGGGAAGCTCCATGGTTCTTCGTGGCAGGGTGTCTAGAGATGTGTGTATTGGTGGATTGGTGTATGTAAGTATGAATGGGTTTTGGTTTTTTGTTAAGCTTATGTGCTTATATCTACTCTCCTAATTGTAGTTAGGACTTGACATCGCAATGTAATTTCATTTGTTGTCTCAACGCCAACTTGTTTTAGGTTGTCCTTTTGAGGTTAGATGTTGGCGTGGATGGTGTGTCTTGCGGATGGAGATTTCCTCACCGTAAAGGAGCTAAAGATGATCTAGAACAAATAGCACATGGTTTGCCCCCAAGTTGGTGAGAGGCCTTTATATGGCATGATGACTATCCACCTCTAGCCTCATTGTTATATTAGGGCGTCAGTCATCAACTGGCTACCCATAGCGGTGTTGAAATAACCAGTATCGCTAGATTGGTTTTCTTAGTAAGTGTCCAGTTCTTGGGAACGTGGTTTGTTTCATGGATGTAGTCCTGTGAGCATTGGTGCAGGGTTAGTTTCTTCAGCCTAGGGGCTGATAGTTCTGGAAAAAAATATGGCAATTTTTTTCCCTTTAGGAAAGGTGGTGGTGTTACAGTTTTTTTTTGTGAGTGGTTTAATACTGCACATTTACTGTTTCTAATGTCCGGAATGACGGGACAATAGCCGCACAAGTTTTCAATGTCATCACTGCCAATAATGGCTGAGCCGAGCAGGTATCGTTGCACGGTCCTACTCTGAACCGCTTTTCTATGGTTTCGCCTGACGCCAACGAATAATCGATATCCATAGCTCGTTTCAGGTGGGCTGCGCGGTATTGTCATTTATGAAAATTAACGTTGACTTTCAATTTAGGATTTTAAAAAAAATGACGGAAATAGGTAGTTGCTTTTTTGTGTACAGTGAATATTTTAAATAGAAGAGACAACTTGAACACGGGATCTTTTCTTTGTGCAAGATCACAAACGATGTGAGGCCGCCTGAGTGACCGAATAACATTTATATATAATATATTAATGGGATAAATTGTCACCAGGGAAAAATTGTCTGGATCTGGTTTTTTTTTTTGGGAAAGCTGGACAGGATAACCTTAAGGGGCATATGAGGCTTTTCACATGCCCACGTGGCAAACGGGCAATATAAGTTCAGCACAAAAGATAACCACGTTTCTTGGAGCCCTTTATTGTTGAAAAGGTATATTTGCAATTTGTACCGAGCAACACTATCAATAATCTTGTTACTATTTTAAACTGCCTATAAGATAATAAGCTAAATTCCATTTAGTATTTTGTTCAACGCCAGTTTTTTAAAGGCTGTGCTGAATATTCTTACAGGCTTATTTTTATTACTTTAGTGACTCTGTTATGTCTCGGAAGACTGCTGATGTTTTGTTTTTCAAGAATTACTCTCTGTATAGCTTACTTGTCTTAACATTTTGCTCGAACATGATGAAACAGACGTAGTTCTCAGGGTTCTTGGAGACTCAAAGACATATTTGACCTTTGTTGTCAGTACTTTATTAAAGGCCAAGTTATGCTTTTCATTTTGAGTGACCCATTGTAAATATAACGTTTTCATAATTTAGGTTTGTTAGTTTAAGTTAAATTAGAAGAGCTTTTACTCTTTTAGAATAATGGAGCTGTAAATTAGTAATTTAATTGTAAATTTTGTAACTGGTCAGCTCCGTGTAACTTGGAACTAACTGTTTCAAGTTACTAATTAGTGTGTTTGGATTTTGTAGGGTTCAATTTACGAGCTGTTTCTAAGCCAAGCTATTACTTAGCGGGCGAGCAGCCAAGTTAGAAGTTTACTACTTCTGTCGAGCCATTGTGGCACTACTGCGAGGCAGTTAATGTAGTAGACTACTCCTCAGGCTAAT
This sequence comes from Pissodes strobi, assembly GCA_016904865.1. Classification (NCBI taxonomy): domain Eukaryota; kingdom Metazoa; phylum Arthropoda; class Insecta; order Coleoptera; family Curculionidae; genus Pissodes; species Pissodes strobi. The sequence continues at coordinate 11,735 of JAEQML010075163.1, forward strand.
GTAGACTCTTGGGGTCGTGTGACCAACTAAGGGTATATGTGAGCCTGCTCAATAGAACATCAGCACAACAGAACTCCTAGCAATAAAGCTAAGTTTAGGTTAAGTTAGGTTAAGTTGGGTTTAAGTGTTACCTTTCTTCCTTCCTCTTTTCTCTTGCTTTACCTTCCTTTCTTCTAAATGAAATAATAAACAGTAAAGCCGATGTGATGATATTACTTCTTTTATTTTGAGACCCACTTGAATTAGCTTGATTTGAGGTGTTCGAGGTGATCTTTTATTTCTAATTTCTTTCAGGTAAATGAAATCCGGTGGCGCTCAATAATTAGTTAATTTTGTTACCTCAGTTGCAATCAAGTGTACGTTTTCTTATTATTAACCGAGAACACTTCAGGTCAGTCACCTCTTTGACTTTCAGCAACGAGCCTATACAACTGGACCTACCCCTGAGTAGCTAAGCCGAGCTATTGTGCCTATGGTTGTTTGTTTGTAAAAAGTGACAACAGCTGGAAATGGTAATAACGTATAAAACTTACCCATTGAATCACTCTATAGGGCTGTCAGTTCTATTCAACAGTCAAAATCATTCAGTCTTATTTATTTAGATTCATTTAAGTTCTGTCTAACATAAAAGTATATTCACTTTGTTAAACAATAATAGAAAATTCTTTTAATGTAACTCTGTCATAACATAGGCTTAACGCAATAAAACATTACAATATAACGGAAGTAATACTAAAAACATAACAATCCAACATTCCTGAAATGGCACCCGTTCCCGATTTAATCAGATTAACTAAAAATTTTTAAATTTCAAAGTTCACAGTAGGCTTTTACCCTTCAGGGTCTGAAAACCTTAGATCGGTGTTGCCAGAGGTAAAGAAATAAACTTCAATAGATTTTTCATCTTAATAATTGGTATCATATATACTAAAATTGTGTTGGTTAAAAGCCAATTAAATTAATCATTCTAAAATTTGTCGTATTGATTTCTAAAGATAAAAACTCTATCCAAGCTGAAAAAGCTGAAGGCCAAATGCATTTATTTACACTAAGCCAATCGGCCACAGAAATAGGTTTTGGTTTCGTGTTGTCGATATTATTTTTATATTTCTTTCAGCTTCATTTAAAAAAGTTTGATTTAATTCCCCTCATATTACGAATCGTTATAACTTCAATTGTTAAAATTCATTCATATTAGACCAAAAATCACCAGAAATATAAGGCAAAAGTTTTGGCCAACAGAAAATTTACCAGATCTTACTAGACGAGTGTAAACAAAGTGGGGTGCAAAGAAAGCAAGTAGTATACCTGGGGGGGTACTGGGACATTCGATGGCGTCCGACCACACTGACTTTACCACCACTCGACGATATCACTGGTTACTATCCTATGCTAAAGACAACTTCCCTGAAGAGCCTTTGATCATTGGCGATGACTACGACAGCGCCCTGGAGGGATATGTATGTCTTGTTTTAAGCATAGGAAAGTAACTTGCTATATATGTATCAAAGTGTCCTAGTATTCCACCAGATATACTGCTACTGCAGATAAACATACCTAGAATGCACTAATAAGAAAACAAAAAAAGCTCCTTCTTGATTCTCTCTTTTATTGCTGAAATGGCTGGATTTCAAAGTTTACAAAACAATTTAACTCTATCCGATAGAAATCCGGCACCTTGTGCTTTTAACGAAATTAAAGTATTTCTGGAACTTATCAAGGAAGTTGTTAGGTGTGTTATACTTTTAGAATGTGCTTTTAGCCTCATTGCCTAATGAAAATGATTATATCAGGATTCTGTTTTCTTGTTTTAATTGGAATGTATGATTATTACTACGTTAATTTATTTGTTTTGTAGAAGACGTGTATTATGCATCTGGCTACTGTAACGGGCTACGATTACCTATACGCATTTTGTTTTTCTGGACGAAATGGCGAAGGATCAAAATAAAAATTTACGTGGTCGACTAAAATTGATCTATTTCTGGAGGGAAAATAATCAAACATCATATTATTTATTAAAATAGACTACAAAAATTAGATAATCACCACAATAGGACTAGTATTGGAAAAGCATGGAACCCAATCCATTAAACTAGGTATTCTAAAGCAAATATTTCATATTTATGTCTTTATAATATATCAAATGTACATGCCTTCTTTTGAACGAATCAACTTTACACACACGATATATTGTTGCAGCTGGAACCACAAAGCTTC
>MU196011.1:378-13954 GCA_016904865.1 Pissodes strobi
ATCTGAAAAACGATAAAAAAATTAAAGTTTGTATTTAAAAAAAGAAAGTTGATGATGATCCCTTGAAGACGAAACGTCGGATTTCATACTGGATAACATCATTGGATAGAGCGGAAAAAGTGGCAATGCAAAGGTGCAATTCAATTTAAAATCCGTTTTTAAATAAGCACAGGAAAAAAATATAACGATTTTTCAAAATTTCGGTTTTTTTCGGATATCTCCGGAAATACTCGGAATTTTAAAACTTTCTAAACGGCATATTGTTAGGCACCTAAATGCGCAATTTTGCCTTAATTTGACCGACACTGTATCTCTTACGGTGTTCGAGTTCCCCATACATAGACACGAATTCGAGCCACCCTGTACAGGTGAAAGTATGTTAGTATTTTTTGTTGACAACACGTTTATTATTAATAATATGTATATCACTAATAAAATATATAGTATGGTACTTAGGATTCTTTATGAAGCATAATTTCATTCTAAAAAATTGGCTGCTATGGTAACCAAAAAAAAAGTAAAAAATCGTCATAATTCGTCAATTGTACGACTTAGAGATTTGATATTTGGTATTTAGGTAAAGATTAAAAAAAAATAACGATTGCCGTTGACCGACTGGTTACCATGGCAACCAATTAGAAATTTATCACGGTAAAATGAGACTAGCGATTGGTAACTCTAATTATAAGGGCTTTCTAATTATAGGCCACGGTACGGATAGAAGCGTGGCAATAATGTGTGACCAAAGGTCACACAAACGAGGCCCGAAGGGCCTCGCGCGTGCCGCAGGCACGAGGGGCCACGCCACTTGTTCATGTGGCGAGCTAACTAGATAAGTAGTTGTATTTTTACTAAAATGGCTTGCATGAAGATTAGAATTCAACAGTGTCTGTCTAGAACAGCTAGTAAAATTGAGCCTGCTTCGAAACCTTCGGTTTGCTTTTATTGTCGCAATACTTATTGGTTGAATTGGTTCATACAACTGCTTTGCATTTTATTCACAGTACTTATACAACATAGAAAAATCACTGCCTTTTGTATTTATATATGTGATATTTGTTTTACTTAACATGACTTATCATTTTATTGTACTTATCATGTATTCTGTTATTGCTACTTAAAAAGATTGTGCTTGAGTAGGTACTGAATAGGTGAACTAACTAAAAAAACCATACACTATATATATATATACCTTTTACTTTTTCTAACTCGCTTTACTCTGAGAAATCTACTTGAATACTTCTACGTAAAATACTGCCTTTTGCAACTGCTTTGATCTTGGCCTACATATTTCATTTAACTGTAATCACATTTGTTATTAACTAACCACTTTTAGTTTATGTTATTAATACATACATATTATCAAAAATGGAAATTACAAGCCAACAAGCACAATACAAAACAATTATGTTATTCAGATATTCCGGATCCGTTCATCTACTACTCGTAACTTTAGTTTATCCCTATCTTTGATATGACTTTTATTTCATGTCTATATTTCTCATATTTATTTTTATAATTAATAAACTTGTGTCGTTTTACCATATTGTCTTATTTTAAGATTAAGAAGGAATAAGGAAGCACTATTAGCATAGCCTAAAGAAAAATAAGGCTATGCTATTAGGTAGTAGAAGGGCAAGATTTGCTGCTTCCTGGCCTTGTCGTATAGGTGGCCGTGGCACCGATCTCCATATATGGATAAGCACAAACCGTCTGCATGCGTCGAAAAATCGTACCAATCATGGGGAAAAAAAAACGGGTTCTGCGTCGGACAGAACTGAAAATAGGATAATTTTACTCATGCGCACAAACACCGAGAAGCGACAGAACGAAATCAGCTCATAAAGATTTTACAGTTCGGTAATCAAAAATATTATCAAATTTCTCTGACCTTGCTTGTTGCTTGCGCTTGAAATAATTATTTTTTCTGTGTTTGCCGTAAAGGGTTTCGGCGTTTCGTTTCGTTCACTTATTGAAGTACGTACGTGCGTCTGAGTGGTTTATATTATCGTTTTCGTTGAAAATAACTTATTTACTCCTGGACATCTAGTTTAGTTTATTATTATAATAGTTCGTTATTAGTGTATTTTGTTAGTGTATAAGTTGGTGTAGACGTTAGGAATATGATTTAAAGACAAAAGACCTTAAAAGACAATGGCGTCAACTGCCAAGGTCAAAGAAAATACTCAACGGTGTTTGATTTGGTGCTGCCAAAATAAGGGTAGAATACCAGGGATTTCTTATTTTAAGTAAGTATTATTTTCTTTTAAGGATAACTGCAGCATTACATAGAAAATATGGAAATAATATCTTAAAAAGGGTTTATTTACTGTCACTATGCATAAATAGCAGTGAGTTTATTCAGTTTTATCATTTTGTATTAAAAGAGTCTTTTTATAGGTAGGATGGATTTTAATTTACTTTGTTGAGGAGCTTTGATGCTCTAAACAGTTTTTTTTAGATCCTTAAATGAGTAATTGTTTCCCATACTTGTTTCTGCTATTTTAAAAGATTTTTAAAAATTGTTTTACATACTACATATATGGGTTCAATAATATAGAAATGATCCGTGGGGGGAGCTTTAATTTTTTTTCCAATATTTACCCCCTTCTTTTAAAAATTTGGGACAGAAAAGTGTAGTGAGTGACGTAAAGTACAATTTGTATGTCTTTTCTATCTGTAAAGGTAAAGAAAAAATAGAAGAAGGGAGTAAAAATTGGAAAAAAATGTTAAAGCTTCCCCCTCGGATTATTTCTATGTTGAACCTATAGAACAGTCTGTAAAATATTTAAAAAAAATCTATTAAAATAGCAGAAACAGGTATACGGAACAATGAGGAAGTTTCATCAATTTTTCGATAGCCCATGAAAACTAAGTGGACACGTGTTTTTTCTTTTTTTCATAAGGCGAAAAATGAGGCAGATACGCCTTGAAATGTGCTTATGACGTCACAATACACATGAATTATTACGTCACACCATGCATAGTATATCTATATATACAAAACTAAAAACTGGCATAGCTCTCGTAATATTCATATTTAGTGGAAATAAAAAAATACTTATCAATTTTTTTTCACTGTTGTAATAAAAAATTATCAGTTTAATTTCTCAGGAATCTTCCTAATTACTCTTAAATGTTTTAAGGTGTTCATGAGCATTTAGACATGTGTATACTCTTAAGAATTTTGTATCTTGGTACCAGTGGCGTAGCGTGCATGGATGCGAGTGATGCGTCGCATCCCTTTAGAAAATCTCAAATTCCACAATATTCAGTTCATTTATTTTATTTTTATTTCTATACAATAAATTTCCATCCATCATGCTTGTTCTGGAATTCTTCTGCATAGTACACAACTAATACCTATCCAGAAAAAATATTTAATAATTAAACTGTCGACCGCGATCACCCTGATCCAACGAAACCTGAAGCGAACGAAAAATACGATGCAATGATGCGTCGGTGGACCTCACATCAGCCGGCCGAGAAATTACATTGTGTTGCCCGCGAGTAATCAATGAACCTTCTTTAGGTGAACGGCTAAACTGTGGCAAGTTTTAAGTTCTTGGTGATGCGATTGAGTAAACACATCTCGTCGCCTTTTCGGCTGTTCTATCGTGGGAGTTTTCTGGTGAGAAATGTGACTGTATTATAGAAAAACTATTACGTACTTCTTTCAGTAATTTATCTTAGTGACAAATTACAAATTATTAAATTATAAAAAATTCTTAAAATTAAATTCTATGTTTTTGTCTCCGCTTTTGTTATTCGATAGTGAGTAAGCATACAAAATGGTTTGTTGCTAATAAAATATGTATGATGTATGTCTTATTTTTGGTGATTCATTTTTATATCCCATGGCATAAAAGAAGGTAACAGTGAATAAAATATTAAAAAACTTTGGCAAAGTTTAGATGCGGTCTCAGACAATTTTTCGTCACGCGAGTCTATTGATCGCGGTCAACATCGACGTCTATTAGTTGGAAATTCCCGCCTTATTTGAAATAAAATAGGGTAGAATATTAATTATTGTTGATTTTCGCGTTTAGTAGAATACGAATTCGGAATTTTGTGTGTATTTTTGCTGAAATTATTTAGATTTTGTTTGGGTTAGTTTGGATTATTTAGGGTTATAATAATTTGAATAAAGATTAGTAATATTTTATTTAGTTTCATCGCCAACAATGAGAAAATTTAATGTTCAAGCATGGCGCCAATCAGCGTTAATGTTGCCCGCGATCCTTAGCCGCTCGTTTTTTGTCTGAGGCGCATTTGCCACTTTTTGCTCATTGCATCCCTTAATGTTTTCCTCACGCTACGCCACTGCTTGGTACATACTACCTACATATTTTGTATTATTGGCTTTTTCCAAATAGACTACTACTACTACCTAATGTAAGTTAATGTAAATAAAACGTTTATATCATGATGTTTTGTTTTAATAAACCTTTCTTTGCCCCAAAGTTATTTTAGCTATTCAATGCAACAAAAATTCATATTTTAAAAAACTAAAAAAGGTGTATTTCTTGCCTACAGATTGTGGTATGTAATGTGTGAATGCAAAATACTTTAACATTACAAATCTCTTTTAAAAGTAGTACCTATTCAAGACTAACTTAAAGAGAAAGTAAAATTTAAGGCAAACGCATATAAAAAGGGTTTTATTAGGAGGTGCTTCCATTTTTTAACATTTTTGAATCAAAGGGATGATTTAAAAAAATATATATATATTTGAAAACTTACAAGTTTCAGTGCTGCGCCTGTGTTACACCAGATTTTACAGTATAAATCATTCAAATTTTCTTGGTCATAAAATCATTTTGGGCAAACTAGTTAATATTTTTAACAAAAAAAAATGCATGCCACACATAAAGAATGTAAAAATTAGGTAGGTACCAAAATATTTGGTAGTATTTTTTTTGCATACCTATCAATGGTTTATTCCTTAAACATAATTATATACTGACTGTCATATTTTTACATTTTTTAATTGGTTTTTGTGTCGCCCAGGGACGAGGAAAGAAATAGTTTTTATTTTTTTTGTCTCCAAAACAAAGCAAGATTCGGAAAAAATAGCAAAAGTTGTATATTTTATCGGTTGGTCTATTCTATTTCTTTTAAAAACCAATGGCTTGCAATTTTTGTGTTAAATATATCATCTATCAACTTGCTTTTAAATTTTTGGTAATGTATACAACGGCAAAAATATGTTTCCAAATTCTCAAGGTCCGGACCTGTCGCTTATTCGCGGCCATGCGGTGATGAAGCACGTGGAATCGATCGATAACCTGCTAATTGAAACTGCGCAGTCTCAGAATTACCTTCTTTTGTTTACATCTGAAGGCGCATGAATCAGTATGATTTGGATCGCTTTGTGCTTATCCATATATGGAGATCGGTGGGCCGTGGTCGGCGTCGCCAGTTTAACGCGCGACAAATGGACCAATCAGAACGTTCCCTACAGAGCGTGCGCACACACACAATGTTTTGAAGGACAAAGATAGACTTATGCAAAATTGATATTCCCATCTGTTACTGTTGACTTCATTTTCCACTCATTAACCAAATGAAGGTTTAGCAGTATATTTTTTTTACGTATATTGCTCTTACGGTACGAATGGCAATACACGTAGATGACAGTTTTTACACAGACTCATTATATGATTCTCGAATTTAAGTTCGCCATCAATGAAAATTCCCAGAAACTTTGTTGAAGTATTTTCTTGAAGAGGTTCCGTGGCCAAATTCACCCCCTGCATGTCACATTTAAAGCCTATGATGTTTGTTTTTGCGACATTAAAAGTAAGCAGATTGGCATCACACCATTCTTTTATTTCAATAAGGTCCTCAGATATTTGTTGCCTGAGACTTTGGGCATCTCTGCTGTGAGTGCTGTGCCATAGGACAGAAGTGTCATCAGCATGTTACGGTAATTTTAACAATTCCGTAACATCAGGTTGTTCCGTGTTTGCTTGTATTTATTTTTGGTTTGAAATAATAACTTCATCTTCAACCTATTTTGAATTACTGTCTGAACCGACCTAGCAACAGTGTGGAAAATTCCGCATTAAATAGTACGAAAATATTAATAAATACTGAATTCTTATGTTGCCCATCAAGTTCATTTAAAACTAATTTTTGTCTCTTAAATATATCAGTCGATAATAATTATCTAGTTAATATAAAATGAAAATTAATATTATGGGTTAAATCTATACATTAATACAGCAGTAATATATTATTTAAAATTGTTAAATAATTTCAAATATGCAGATCATATTTTATGCTTAAAATCGGTCGCTTCGTACTTTGGTAAGAGATGAAATATTTGAGACGACTGCGCGTCTGTGCAATTTCTTTTTGAGATGTGATTCTGGTGGAAGGTAGAACAGGAATTTGAGATCTATCTTGTACTGGCGACTAGTGTGAGAGGTTGAGAGAAGGTAGGCTTGACATTTTCTTTATTTCTTGCGTTATCTGATTTTTATTTCAAATTTTCTCTATCGAAAAGTCTGTAGACAGAATAAAGCTGCTAAGCTTGTGAATCTCTGATATCTGCCTACTATCGTTTCACATACCACGTTATCTTTTGCCGTGTGTATGTTTTTGCCTGTAGGGCATGTGGGATAGTGGTTTTTTGGGGCTTAAGGCTCTTGTATAAGAGAGAAAAAAAGGACTTGATCCTACAAAAGCAGGGGTTATTAAATTTCGGATTTAGTTCAGCAACCCAACTAAAGAATCGATCAAATTGGCCTATAGGGCTCATATGTATGTTCTAGTTAGAGGTAGCAATATATAGAAATTAATAACTAAAACTGTCTATAGTGTAGGATACTCAGTCTAACTTTCTCTAGTACCGTTATCGGTTGTTATGGATTAGATGTGAGATTAGAGTCAGGCTTAGTTAGTTATTGTTCAACCTTTTGTAAGTATTTTATCGTCATGTCAGATATTTAAAGAGCACCTTCTCAAGCCTTCTCGACCGTGGTGGGTACAAGATCTTAATTTAACTGTTTCTTTATTTCGATTTAAATTTGTCATTGTCATAAAACTGATTTTTGAGTTATAAAGTAGCTTTCAGGCAATAATAATTGCATTCTGATTATCTGTTTACATTTATTAATTTCACTTTTGTTTTGGCCTGATTATTGTAATTGTTTTTTTTGCTTAATTGAAATACTCTTCATGACAAATATTTCTTAGCTTTATTTTATTTATTATTTTTAATCTGTTCACTGTTTAATTGAAAATCTAATTGCTTGCAGAAACAATTCTGTGCAAATTGGCGGAGGCATATTTAATTAAATTAAATTAAATTCTTCCTTCAGCGTGTTTTGGCATTTTTCAGCATTGTTAATTGAGAAGAATTATTTCTAGTTATCTCTTGCCAAGTTCTGTATTAAAAACCTCAGCTTAGACAAGCGACGCTCTCTGCCAAATTGAAACAGAGTTCTAACAACATTCTTGGTGAACTCTTTAACTGCCTTGTACTGTTTTTTTCATACGACTGAGTCCACACGCACTCGGCCTACCAGGACAGCTTCCAGTGACGTCACAGGACAGATCCTAGGCACTGCAGCAAGTTTCAGTAACACTCTCCATGAAGCTCGGAGGAAACATAAGGTGATTAAAGGGCAGCTATCACCAGGAAAATTCAACAAAATTTTTAATGTCAACCCTTATTTTTGTTAGAAGGAAATAGAATAATTGTTTTTTTTGAAATTTCTAATCTTTTATTTTGCGCCTTTTTAACAACTACTACACTCGGAAATAAATTTTAATTAGCATGCTCCGAACCTATACACCCTGAGTATCTTTCAGTTTATATTTTTAGTAAATTAAAGTAATTATAAAAAAGGAAAGTGCATTTTATAGTTTATTGTAACAAATTGGCTTTTTATTTGAATTATAGGAGCACAATAATTAATGAAATAAATAATATTGCAATAAAGTTAGACAACTCAAAGTTAATCTTAACAAGCAAATAGGGTAAATGTTCCAGAGATGTTGATGTGCACTATGTCATTAACATAAATCAGAAATAACAAGGGTCCCAAGACCGACCCCTGAGGAACTCCACATTTAATCTGCAACGACGATGACCTTGCGCCACCACTACGAACCACCTGAGTACGGCCCTCAAGGTATGAACAAATCCAACCAAAAGCCGATCCCCTAAAACCATATCGCTGGAGCTTCCGCAACAGTATTCTGTGATCCACGCAGTCAAAAGCCTTGGACAAATCACAGAACACCGCCGCAGTGGCCTCACCACCATTAAGTCCAAGATACACTCTCTCCAAGAAACTGAAGATGGCGTCAAGAGTACCCTTTGGCTTCTGAAATCCAAATCGCATGTTATTATATTATGCGCTAATAAGTAATTCCATCTTTTCTTGACAACTTTCGATAACCTTATTAGAGAAACTAGGCAACAAGGAGATAGGTCTGAATCCAGATGGCTCATTCAAATCACCTCCCTTATGAAGAGGAATCACAACAGATATTCCAGAGTTCATCACTGAACAATAGGGGCTATCACAGTTTGAACACATATAATCAATCGTTGTGGCGGTTGAATTAAAAAAGCGGGTGGGAGACTGTGCATACATCTGCAAGCCGTCAATAGACTTATAAGATGAATAGTGCTCGCTGAATCCCTTTGACTATAGTCGATATTGATGTCCCCCGCCAACACCAATTTAGAATTTGGGGGAATATCGCACAATAAAGAATCTAGTTTATTTAAAAATTCATACACATTACCTGCAGGTGAACGATATGCACATAAAATAAATATTATATTGTTTGCAAAAGCATAATGAAAATTCAAAGGTTTTTTCTGTAAGTAAATTATTATATAATTCTGCAAACTGGGACGATCTAAGGGAGTTTTACCCAGATTTTTTTTGGCGCGACGTCTGCTTTGGCACTAACAACCCGTCAGTCTGATGCGAAGAGATTACGCAAGTAACCTCCTCAGGAATGGAATCATACATCCCAAATTCCATCAAGTTACCGTCAAAAGGAAAGCCCGAGTTCGACAGAAGATGCGAAAGAGCTGTAGGTAGAAAATAGCAAGCCTACAAGTACTGGCAGCAAAATCGGACCACTGAAAATCGCAGTTATTTTGACGAAGCAAGAAACGAATGCAAACGTGATCGACGAAACTAAGGACAAACACAATCAAAGGATCAGGAATAAACTTTTACAATGCCCCAGTGGCTCCAGGAATTTCTGGTCGATAGCAAAGACAGTAAGTAATAACTTTACAAAAACATCTCTCCCACCGTTGACAGACGAACGTGGCATCAGGGCGACTACAGCCAAGCAAACATGCTCGCCAAAATGTTTTCACCTCACTCAACCTTAGACGTTCTCCAAGGCAAGGCTCTCCCCACCATATCGAACATCAACACTACCATGGCAGAAGTCAAGTTTCATCACCGTGATATTCGTAAAATCCTTAAAGAACTGGATACGCAAAAGGCATCAGGACCAGGGGGAATACCTGCCATCGTGTTAAAGAACTGTGCCAACTAACTAACGACCGTTTTTCGCCGGCTTTTTTCTCTGTCTTACGGAAAAAGGTACCCATTAACTAAAACGGAGTTTTATCCACAATACCGAAACAGAATGTTTGCACTAGACGCGCGTTTCGCTAACCATGTTAGCATCATTAGGAGATGATTAAAACTTCTTGGAAAGTCGCTCGAGAGCAACCTGTTCCAAAAAAGGCAAACCACGCCCTCAAACTATCGTCCAATTGCCTTGCTTCCAATAATCTCCAAAGTCATGGAACGTGTAGTCAATCAGCAACTACTCACGTACCTCCAGAATAATCAGTACGGCTTTCGCCAAGAGAGATCGACAGGAGATATATTGGCCTATGTCACTCATATATGAAGTAGGGCAAAGAACTACGGACAGTCTCGAGGTATTGCGTTGAATATTTCGAAAGCATTCGACAGAGTTTGGCATGACGGCCTGCTTAACAAATGGCAGTGACAGTATCCAATTTAGATCGGAAAAACCTTTACCAGCGACTCGAGACTTATCACCCCAGACAGGAGCAGATTACAGCAATTAATCAAGACCTGGAGAAAGTTCAAACTTGGGGCGACAGAAATTTGGTCCAGTTCAATGCAGCAAAGACCCAAGTAGCCCATTTACCAAGGGGGCCTTATGGCAGGATCGACCATTCCTTCATCCTCGTCAATCGAACTGCTGGGTGTCTCGGTTAACAGCAGTATGTCCAGGGATGACCAGGTTGCTCACATCGCAAAATCAGCCTCCCAGAAGCTTGATGCGCTATTTCGTAACAAAACACTGTATACACCGCAGCAGTTGCTCTTGCTCTACAAAGCGCAAATAAGACTGTGCTTAGAAAATTGGTCACACATCTGGAGTGCCGCACCGAAGCACACCCTAAAGCTGCTGGATTCCATTCAGAAGCTGTGCGTCTTGTCGGCGACCCGGAGTCTGGAACACCGCAGACATGTGACCGAGATATCCCTGTTTTACAGATACTTTCAGGGCAGATGTTCTTAGGATTTGGCCCGCCTCATCCCGCCCCTGGCAACGCCTGTGAGACAATCACGACAGACGGCAAGGGCGCACCACTTCGTCGTACAACTGGAAACACCTAGAACATCGCTTTACAAGAACTCGACCCTTGGCTGGCGCACTGCATCACTATGGAACTCACTCCCAGTACATCTGTTTCCCTAATTACAACGCTGCGTATGCTTTTCTGATATTCAGTGTGGATATTCCTGAGACCAAAAGCTATAATTGTGTCTAGTAACGACTCCTTTTAAATAAAACTTAGCCTCGTGGAGTCATTGTTGTCGTCACACCGTCTAATCATTTCCTCACAAAATTCCAAACGCCTATCATCATCGTATTCCAATACCTCTTGAACAAGGCATACCTTATACAGATGATACTTCTCTTTTTCTAAAAACCTCCGAATTGAGTTCGAAGAATATCCTGACTACGAGCCAATGAAACCGTTGAAATATGAGGAATTTCAGCAATTTCTATAATGCTATGTCCAATTTTTTGTCGGCATCCAAAGCAACTGTCCGACCAGATTTGGGCAAATCACATACTGTACCGTGTTCCTCAAATTTATGAAATATTTTACTGACTGTCCCTTGTGAGATTTGGTTTTCGGGATATTTTGCATTAAATAAATCACACACTTCACGTTGACTTCTTATTTTGTCTCCACATCCAAGTAGTATCAAAATTTCGATAGCCTTTCCGATACCATTGTGATTTTAAAATTTTGGTGTTTGACACGATACTAATATGCAGACTTCCGATTTACAACTAAAGTAAACAATTAGCCTGAACAGCCTGGTAGATGAAAAAAGACACAAGTCCCTTATTTTATGCTCTAGCAACAATAATAATAAGGCCCTAACTTTCCAACGAGCCCCCACAAGACATAAGTTTCCATTTGAAAAAAAAATTGGGGGTTGGGATTTTTTTATTTTTATTTAACCGAAAAATGTGAAAAACAGAATCAGCTACCGGGTTTTAGCGTTTTTTAAAAACATTGCTTGCTCAAAAGATATGAATTTTATTCCATACCTTTGGCCATCCCTGTATAAAAGCTTTCCCCAGTGTCCGAAAACTGGTGAAAACTTGAACCCAGGAAAGTTTTAAGGGCTTACTTAGTTAGATGCTCCTTCGATGATTTGGATAGATCAAACTTGATGTGGATGCTAATATATAACATTGCGCCTTTCTTGACTCGATGGATGCTAGTTGCTGAAGTGGAAGGTTTTTCTGTCTATGTAGGTATTTTATGTAATTCTCTGTCCGACTACAATGCATAATTTTATTAAATATTTTTCAAATTTACTCGACGCTAGCGTGGACGGCACCGCGCGACGCGAACGGCAAGATGAAACAGATGCAAGGACTGCACATGTCATATGTGGACGGTTTCTCACGGCGATAGCGGCACTAGTGGTCAAACTATTTGATTTCGCCGGTCAGGCCGCACACGGCGCCGTGCCGCTTCTTCAGGTGAGCATTGGACAGTTGGACACCTAAGGGCTACTATTTTTCTTGAAGAATTCCAATTTTTAGACCACATGGGTAGTACTTTTAGGAATTGTTGATAAGTCTAGTGCAAAACCACCATGCTCATTTGGATATAAAACATAAAGACTATCATAACACGTTGTTAGTCGACAGACAGTGGACAAGAATATCAGTGGATCTTCAAGTGTACGCTTTTGCTATCAAAAGGTTCGAGTTACAAGGATTGTTGTAAGGACTGCATAAGAAGAAAGAAATAACATGAATGCCGAACGTGTATAAAAAATAATATATTAAATATTTTTACATGAATGAAAGAAGACACTGCCAATACATGGCTAGTTTCTTAAAATGCAACACTATAGATAAATTGGTATATCATTTATAGCTATCACAACAATCGTTTTTAACAGATCTAATAATCTGAACAGGTTACCTAAACTATTCTATACGCTTATTTTGGACTTTGGAACGCATAAAGATCTGACATTTTTCAACCTAGGAGGTGTGTAACTTTTATTAGATTGCAATTCCAAGAAGATTCGCTTTTTTGATAATATACTATAAAAGATAAAATGTAACGAACATATATGGGAGCGTTCGCCATCAAAAGTTGGAGCAACAATGTAAGTGCTATACTTACGTCCAAAGCCTGGAAAGACATGAGCCAGCCATTATCCGAAACAAATACTATATACTTTGATTTGTTTGGGTTTGGTTTAAAAAGGTGCTACTTTAATATCCAAAATGTATCACATTTTTACTCGGATAATGGTCAGGAATATTAGTTTCGGGCTCTGGCCATAACATATGCGCAGATACAGATCCATATTTATGTCAGTTTCACGCACTGGGTAACGATTTATTACTATAATGCAACAAAGGGTAATACAAAATAAGTAACGTCTTTCCCCTCAGAAAGTAAGTAAAATTTAGTCATATTATGCTCGACTTAAAAAATATATTTAATAGAACTATACTTGAGTTATGTATCCTAAAAACATATCTTTAAGAGTGAGCTCAAATATTAAAAATCCGCCTTGTATAAAAATATGTACATAAAGACACTCCTACAATGCATATGGTCATCATATACAAGAGGTACAATACATATCATCTATTAAAGTAAGTATAAATTTATCTTGCAAATAGCACAATTGGTTTTCACGCACCTAATTACCTACTGCTGTTATATTAGATTAGAGACAAATTAGGTTGTATTGAAAACCATTGAAATTTGCCTTTAAACTCTAGCGTGCTCTAAGAAAGTTTATACCGAAATAATGTAGGCGGTTTTGCTTTATTTACCTGCCGATGATTTTAATAATCGACATGAATCAAATCTAAATTTAGCACTTTTCCTGGAAGATCTTGAAAAGATGTTTAACAAGGCAATCATTTTTTAGTTGGCTATATGCAGATATATTTATAATAATAGAAAGTTTAGCATTACAATAATCACACTTTCTGCTAGATATATACAATGGATTATTTCGCTAATAATATTTACTGTAAAAAG
>JAEQML010075166.1:0-13953 GCA_016904865.1 Pissodes strobi
TCCAATATTTTTTATACGCAGAAAAAAAGTATTTTTCAGTACCTACACAACCATACTTTTATTTTTTTTGGGACACTTAAAATAAAAAAGTTATAGGGGGGCGACATTATAGGGGATCACCCTGTACAGGGTGGCTCGAATTCGTGTCTATGTATGGGGAACTCGAAAACCGTAAGAGATACAGTGTTGGCCAAATTAAGGCAAAATTGCGCATTTAAGTGCCTAACAATACGCCGTTTAGAAAGTTTTAAAATTCCGAGTATTTACGGATATATCCGGAAAAAACCGAAATTTTGAAAAATCGTTTTATTTTTTTCCTGGGCTTATTTAAAAACGGATTCCAAATCTAATTGCACCCTTGCATTGCCACTTTTTCCGCTCTATCCAATGATGATATCCAGTTTGAAATCCGACGTTTCGTCTTATAGGGATCATCATCAACTTTCTTTTTTTAAATACGAACTTTAATTTTTTTTCGTTTTTCAGATGGTATTGGCGTTATTAATATGAGTATGTGTTTATTTTAAAAAAAATTTTTTTTAATTTTTATTATTTTTTTATTATTTTTATTTTTATATATTTTACTTTGGCGTGATTTTAAATAATTTAAATGAATATGAAATTTTCATATTCTATAAAAATATTTTATTTGTTTTTTCCATTAAGTGGAAAGTTGGAGCCCGTATTAAAAATTAAAAATAGTAAAATTATTTTTTACGAGAATATGGCCATGAACTATTACTCAAACAAGTTGCTTAGTGCATTTTATTTATAAGCAAAGTTCCAATAGGTGTTTTTCTATCAAAGTTCCTATAGTATCACGTAGTATGATTATAAATTGTTGATGTTCTCTATTAAATAAATTTTTTAATTGGTTAAAAGTTGGGAATATTTCATCTTTGCAGTAAGCAACTTGTTGTTGAGTTGGCCATATTCTCGTAAGAAATAATTTTACTATTTTTTATTTTTGATACGCTCCAATTTTCCACTTAATACAAAAAACAAAATAAAATATTTTTGTAGAATATAAAAATTTCAAAAGTACCTGCTTTAAATTATTTAAAATTACGCCAAAGCAAAATATATAGTTAAAAAATAATAATAAAAATAAAAAAAAAATAAAAAAAATAACAAAAACACATAGTCATATTAATAACGCCAATACCATCTTAAAAACGATAAAAAAAATTAAAGTTCGTATTTAAAAAAAGAAAGTTGATGATGATCCTTTGAAGACGAAACGTCGGATTTCAAACTGGATACCTTCATTAGATAGAGCGGAAAAAGTGGCAATGCAAAAGTGCAATTCAATTTGAAATCCGTTTTTAACCCGTAACTGGCGTGTTTCAAATTTGTCGTAGTTCCTACTGTTCTCTCCCGAGCGGTTTACCCGTTTATGTACCTTTGGTTTAGTGTGTCGTATGCCAGGCAGCGAGATAGTCGTGTTTATACCGGTAAGAATTATTTTTTCATTCCTTGATATTTATGCCGCGGGGTCTGTGTGACCCCACGTCACTAACTACGAAACATTTTTAAAATGTTGTATGGGGTGAAAAATAGGTCAGAATCAGAATGAATATTTTTATTTTCTGATAGAATGGCTTTCTCTCATATAAATAGTATGAGGGCTGACGACACACGCTTTGGGGAATGAGCACAACGTATCTTGGACCAAGAAGAGAGCGACTTTAGTGGTAGAGACAAAATATAGCTAGTGTTTTGAAAAAGGACATTGTTCGAGGGTTTGAACAAAAATTGTACATAAGTGTGAGATGTTCTAAGTGTCCTTGTACGAAAGACAAAAAACAAAAATCGTTTGCATCACTTGCAAAGAGCCAATATGCATCACTTATTCGCGTAGCACTTGTGAAGATTGCCTATAATAATCAGTTGTGATTTTTATGTAATATTATATTTTTGAATATGTTCTAATTTTCATAAGTTAGATATGTACCTCTAGTATAAGTTTACTTTGGTTAAACTAATATTCTCTAAGGTTTTAATATATATTTTAGCACAAAAGTTACACATGTTTTTTTCAATATCAAATATGTACATGTTAAATATTTTATAGGTTATATGGTTCAATGTGCACGCTTTTTTTTGAATATTTGTTTTAGTTTACTAAATCTATTAATAAGTAATGAATTGTTACTAGTTTAGTATTTCTGAGTTTTACTATATATCAAAATTTGGAAATTTAAAAATGGGGTCATCCTGACCCCACATCACCACTGACGTCCTATAATCATGACCTCACCAGTTGAGGGTTAAATAAGCCCAGGAAAGCAATAAAACGAATTTTCAAAATTTCGGTTTTTTCCGAATATCTCCGGAAATACTCGGAATTTTAAAACTTTTTAAACGGGATATTGCTAGGCACCTAAATGCGCAATTTTGCCTTAATTTAACCGACACTGTATCTCTTACGGTTTTCGAGTTCCCCATACATAGACACGAATTCGAGCCACCTTGTACTTCATTTTGACCTTAAATAATAAATTCACATTCAGATGCAGATCATTTTAAAAAATGTTCAACATTATTTCCGAATGGAAGAACTATACTAGGCACATAAAAAAATGCAAGTCCGGTCCCTTTTAATTTTTAGCGGGCCATCATAGCCTGGCCGTTGGTCGGCTGCTGCATTGGAGGGGGTGATATGCGCCTAAAAGTTTATTATTTTTGTAACATAGGAACGAAGCGAGAGTGGGCTTGCTGTATGTTATATATGCTGTGACGAAATGTTAAACCAACTTCATCAAATCTAAAACCAGACGATCATCGCCTGATGTATTTTTGCGCCGATAAAGGTATGGTTCCGCTTGTGCGTGTCGGACGCATGCAGCGACTGCATGCATTCCACGTTGCGTTTTAATGGTGCATCTAGTGCAGCACCTTTACCGAACAGTGCGTTTTTAATATCTTGGAATAATACTCGCGCTTCAGTATTTGGAGGCAGGACAAGACGAAATAATTTGAAAGTACATATAAAACAATAGAAAAAGATAAGGAATGTTATACATTCAACGTACAAACGCAGAAGTAACGAGCGCACCTATCTTTTACACTTTTTTTTTGTAATCGGCATGAGATGCGTCATATACCGATTTATAGCGAGATACTTTTTCAATTAGCATAACTTCTTGACCCCTTGTAAATTTATCAGCGCTCAATTTGCCGCTGCAGCTGCTGTTGCGACGCAGCAGTCCGCCGCACAAGATAAACCGCTTGTTCGTAATTCCGAATAAGCAGTCTCTCCGTCGAACGCAGCGGCCGCTGCATGCAGCCACTGCATGCGTCCGACGCACAAGCGGAACCATACCTTAAGTGCGTAATAAAGCTGAAAGTTTTCCTTCTCGCGGACGGAGTTATCAATGAAACAAAATATTAATAAACTAATTTGTAAGCACATGTTTCATGAAATGATAAAATATGCTAATCAAAAACCCTGGATTGTTCCAAAAACATAAAAATATGAATTTTGCCCAGAAGGAAACTATCTTGATTTTTGGCCAGAATTCTGTATTTTGTTCCCTTGTTATCCCTATTATGCCGGCATGTATCCTGGCAAAAATTAAACAGCATTAAAATATCCATATATACTCAAATTTTAATGTTGATAGGACGTATTAAACTTTATTGTTCCTTTGTGGAAATGTCTAGCTTCATATCACCAAGAAAAAATTGTGCAACTATTTTAAAATTGAATCCTAAGATAAAAACCTGCATTTCCAGAACTGGATCTAAAGAAGCATTTAATGAAATATTTTAAGGAATTTTTCAACTTTATGCCGTTCCATTTTGCAGTATACTATGAGCGAAGCAATTTTAGTTCTTTTCGTGTGCTGTTAGTAATGATAAATTGGCAAATTTTTACTCTGAAGTATGCCCGTCTCAAACAACATTGCCGTTAACTCCATTTCTACTTTATGTGCTAAATAAAGCGGAAGCATGCGGGAAAAGATGGCCGAAAAAGGAAATGCTTTCAGTAGGTTTCCTGGAGGAAAAATGTGTTTTCTCCTATTTTTTTTTATCTGCTGATGGTGAAACGGATGCTCGGAATCAGGTACAATAATTTTCTCGTTTTCTTCGCTGGGATCGAAATATTATGAGATTTTATCGTTTTCAATACTGATGGGCCGGGCGCGCGTATAGAAATGAATTTAGTATTTCAATAATGAAAGTTAAAAAAAACAGTTCCTCGTTATAAGAAAAAAGAAATTTCGACAATGACTCTGAAAAGAACAGATTTAAAATACTGTTATTTTATTATTGTTAAATAATTATAAGATGAACGGTTTATCGAGTATTTAAGTCTGGCCGGAAAACTTACTTAAATTGCTGTCTTGAAAATACATAATAATTATTATGTATATTCGCGATTTGAACTCAAATGCAATATTGAAACATTACCCAATTTTTAAACAAATTATGTCAGTTATGCGGTATCTATTTTCAAGACAGCAATTTAAGTAAGTGTTCCTGCCACGGTTAAATACTCGATATTACTCCGTTGAAGGCTTGCTCTTGGTTCTAAATTTCTAAGTCCTGGTTCTGATCTTGATCTTGAGAGAGTCAAGTCTTTGTAAGTAATGTTTGTCTTGATCGAGGCGAGGGTTTGATCTTTCGGTAGTGTCATAACATAACTACTAATTCAGTAATATTACGATTTATATCGGACAAAATTCTGAAAGTTTTGAAAATTGGTAGGAATGTTAGGGATGACATAAGAAATACTAAACTGAAAAGTTCCCACCCCTAAATAGTGTGCTCTATCGCCTAGGACGTCCTTTTTACCCCCTTTTCCAAGTTTTCTAGATTATCTTTTGAATAAAAAAAAAAACCTATATAAGAAAATATTCCTCATAAAATTTTGTACAAAAAATTTTCCTATACATTTTTTCCTAAAATTAATAATAATGTGAGAAATAAGGCGTATACATAAGGGTTACTTCCAGTTACACAGTAAATGCAATCTAATATTTATGTCAAAGCCCATGATACAAATAAAAAGTTGTATCATGGCAACAGCCCATGGTATGAATACAATGTTGTAGGTATCATGGCAACAGCCATCATTTACATTTAGCGTCCGCCTTAAAAGTAATGCATCATCGTAGTGACCTTGAACCGTCACAGAGGGTGTAATGGGAGAAAATAAACCTTATTACACTATCGAGTGTGAAATAGTGGTTATCGATTTATATTTTACCTTTTTTTTGGGTAAGACAACTTTGGGCGCTTTGGATAATCTGCCATATATTTAACGAATTATATATCCTGCTCTGATTTCGTTTGCGCTTTATTTACCAAACAATGAGACATTTTAGGGGAAATTGTTATAGAACCTTTTTGTAGAGAATTTTATGAGGAACAACTTTGGATATACGTACTTTTACCTACCATGCACTGTTTCGTAAATATTCCGAAAAAAATTAAAATTGGGGTGGAAAAAATATTGTAAGGGATAAAGCACATACTTTAGGGGTGAGAACTTTTTAGTTTACTAATATTTATGCTATCCTTAATATTTCTACCAATTTTAAAAACTTTCAGAATTTTGTCCGATATATTACAATTTTAACTGTAATCTTACTGAACTATACGGGTACTCCTTCAAATAATAATTGTAACGGTGCATTTTCATTAGGAAGGTTTAAGAAGTGAAAAAGTATATTTCATTACTAGCACAGGAAAAGCTGTTTCTGGGCGTGTATTGAACGATATTTTTCCTAATATTTTTCTGAAATCCAAACATAAACATAAAATTATTATAATTTTACGTATCCAAAATCATGTCATAATACACTTTGTATTAAAATGTAGGCAAACGTCAAACTTGCAAGACAAGCAAGACACAAGTATTTCTCTATATTCATCAAGCGTTGCTATGGAAATGTGTTTGTATGCTTTGTTGTAATTGAATAGGCAGCTAATTTTGAAGTATTTGTGACAAGTAAGGTCAGAATAAATAAAATAATTTTACTTAAAATTATACTATTGAAGCTAAAATGTACTAGATTAATCTTGTAGACTGCATCGTTGTATAATTTTAACCCAATTTATTATACTTTAGCAGTTAAATTTAGGGAGCGGGAAAACTTTTCCCGCTCCCTAATTAGGGAACGGGAAAATTTTTCCAGTGCGGGCGCACCGGAAAGACTTACTTTCTTTGCTCTACAGAGACGTCGAAAATGATAGTTTTCAGAGAGGTATTATGAAAACATCTTTAGTTGAGTGTGATTTGAAACTTGATGAAACGGAACAAGCGACACCAATAAAAAGATATAGATCTATAAGATGTAGCTTACGAAAGAATGAGATAAAACATAGTTTCCCTCACACATTTTAAAACGGAAAAAGTTAATGTTATTTTCACTTAAATTTAAAATTGTAAAGAAACTTCTAGTTATTATGCATGATAAACGTCATAACTATTAAATTCATTTATTATAATTATTCCCAATAAGTTCAGAGTTCAAATATGAATATGATGCGGCTTATCTTTTAAGAGATAAATTAAAATAGCATTATTAGATTTAAGTACTACACAAATATGAATTTTTATTCTGAAGACAATCGGCCCAAATCACTTCAAATATCTATTTGAAAAGTGAATAGATCTTCACGTGGCCGCCAGACTAGATATAGATCGTTTGTAATAAAATAAGTTTTACACACAGTAACGATAAATAAATTATCAGATTTTACCTTTTTTTATGGCAGTGGCGCACACACTAAAGGGAGATCTTATGGTGCTCGACGAGCGGTGTGTGTGCGAAGATGTTTATTGACACGGTTCTTGAATAGTTGTAGGTTGTAATTAGTGGGAAACAGAATCAGATGTCCTGGGAGTGAGTTCCACAGTGTGCAGTACGCCAGACAAAGGAGTTCTTGTAAAGCGATGTTCTAGGTGTTTCCAGTTCTACGACGAACTGGTGCACCCTTGCCGTCTATCGTGATTGTCTGAGGCGTTGCCAGCGGCGAGATAAGGCGGGCCAGATCCTGGGAACATCTGCCGTGAAAGTATCTGTAAAACAGTGACATCTCGGCCACATGTCTGCGGTGTTCCAGACTATCCAGATTCTGGGTCTCCGACGAGACGCACATTTCTCTTGTGCATGGAATCCAGCAGTTTTAGGATCTGCTTTGGTGCGGCACCCCAGGCGTGTGAGCAATATTCTAAGCACGGTCTTATTTGCGCTTTGTAAAACAAGAGCAACTATGGTGTATTCAGTTATTGTTGCGAAATAGCGCACCAAGCTTCTGGGCGGCCGATTTTGCGATGTTAGCAACATGGTCTTTCCAGGACATACTGCTGTTGCCGTTCTTGATTTTTTTTTTGAAACAGGTTGCACTCGAGCGACATTTCAAGAAGATGGGTAAATCCCTTTTCGGTACGACAGAGAAAAAAATTTGGAAAAACGGGTGTTAGTTCGCTGACGAAGTTGTTTAACACGATGGTAGGTATTCCGGCCGGTCCTGATGCCTTTTGCATATCTAGTTTTTTAAGGATTTTACGATGAAACTTGACTTCTGCCATGGTAGTCTTGATGTTCGGTATTGTGGGGAGAGCCTTGCCTTGGAGGACGTCTAAGGTAAAGTGCGATGAAAACGTTTTGGCGAGCATGTTTGCTTGGCTGTAGTCGCCGTGATGCCACGTTCGTCTCTCAGAGGTGGGAGAGACGTTTTTGTAAAGTTATTACTTACTGCCTTTGCTACCGAGCAGAAATTCCTGGAGCCACTGGGGCATTGCAAAAGTTTATTCCTGATCCTTTGATTGTGTTTGTCCTTAGTTTCGCCAATCACACGTTTGCCTCACACTAAAATGAGTGTGAAAAGTCTTACTTTTCACAAGCTCGTAGAAAAAAGTATTTTTTTTTGTAATTTTTTTACGAAAAAGAAGGAGAAAAGTAGATCATTTGGTAGAAAAATAGGACAAATGTATAAAAAGTTGTTCATTTTAGGGGTATAGTCATAGGAATAACAGTCCATATTATAAGCAGTTTGAAAAATTAATATTTATTATGGTTACGCAACGAGTGCTTGTTGTACAAACTATTAAGAAAGCACATTACATATTTATTTCCAATCTAGGTCTAGTTATATTTCAATTCATAGCACAAAAAATATATTTTTTAATTTTTCTATCTACGCCACTGGATTAATCAGTTAAAAAGTGATACTATAATTTAATAAACTCATTTTCAGCCTGATAATCTATTTACTCTTTCGTTGATACAGCATAAATCGTATTTTTCACAATGTTGTGTTACTTTTATCTACGGCACTAGATGAAAATTAAAACTTTATATATCCGCAGCTGTCATTATCCATTAAATATAAACCTATTTTTAGCCTGATAACTCAATTCCTTTTCCATTACTACCACATAAACATATTTTTCACAATTTTTTAATATTATTATGTACGCCACTGGACTTACATCCTAAAAATTATTTAATACCCATAGCTGTTACAATCCTTTAAATATAGACTCATTTTTAGCTTAAAATGCAAAAAAAAAATAAAAATATGTATTTTGGTTACCGTAACTTTGATATGCCCCTGTAGCCAAATGGGGAGTGGGGGGGCACCATATTCTAACATACATTTTTGTGAAGTACATATCCATACCTACAACATGTTAAAATATAAAGAAAATCGTATGGCTCCGAAATTCTCTCTTTGTCGGGTGCGGGGTCCTTTGAGGGAAAGGTGCGTCATTTAAATTAAAACGCAGATTCCTAATACACCAAATTTATTAGAGAAAACGTGCCAAATTTAGAGAAAAAAAACGTGCTGGACAGCCTGGAATTCACGAGGGGAAAGGGTACGACAGAGAAACTCTCGACCTAAATTCCTAAACCGAAATATGCCGTATAACATTTATTAGTATAATAAACCCTAAAAATTATTGAAGAACGCAGAAAATTAAGATCTTCCCCACCTTCGATTATGCCGCTATTAAAGTTTAAAAAATCCTGCAGAGCTGACAAAAACAAACAAATTAATAATATCTGCAGAGATATTGAGCGACATGCCAATACTAACAACCATAAGGAGCTCTACAAAAAGGTCAGATATCTCGCCAAGGAATTTAAACCAAAAACCCAAATCATTCAGGATAAGAATGGAAAAATCGTCTCAAACTTGCCAGAGCTTTTGCAGGTGTTGAAGGATTATTGCACTGTCCTATTTGGCAATACTTCTGGGGAAAATGCTACAATACACGAAGCCCAAGAGGTGGTTCCACCAATATTAGAGGAAGAAGTTGTGAAGGTCATAAAAAACTTAAAAACAGAGAAACAGAGAAACTTGGAGAGCAACAGTGGATGCCGCTACATCATAGTGCCACCATACCCTTTCGGGAGTTAAAGGACGGAGAGAGAGTATAATAAAAGTTAAATTACTGACTCCCGTGCCACAATTCGTACTTCCACACTTGTAACAACACATTTAAGACTGAAGAGGTTGTTGTTAGTTAGCCAGACGCCGCTGGAAGGTACTGAGGTCCTGGATTACGGAGGCTACCCAGCTATCTAGTTGCAAATTGAGCCATTATCTCTAGAATGATCATGACATTTATAACTAGGATATTCTCCCGTCAGGGTAGGAAATGGTTATTAGATTCATCAAGATCCTTGCGTACACTACGTCATACTAAAATTAAAATCCAAGCACGAAAAGGCAGCAACTATTACATTTTCTGTTTTCATTTAATGCAGTGTTGTTCACAGCATAAAACGATTTCAATAAATGTGTACACATGTTATGTCCTCAAATATGAATTATCCAGGAGAATAAAAGAAATACTTGTACAAATTATGTTAATAACAATATTATACATTTCATTGACCTGTAATAACATGTTATAGCACAAAAGCAAAAACCATTCACGAAAATCACCCGTACACTGCTCTGGTCTTTGATTCTTTGTCTCCCTTCTCGAACGATCCGCGTTAGGATCTCATAAAATCCCTCGCAAAACCCAACTTCAATTTATGAGTTGTTTGTCTCCTTCTCTTTCTTTACATTTATATATAGGGTGTCCCAAAACTGAATGTATCAGGTCTAATGAAATAATATATTAAATAGGCGGGTTACCTCACTTGATTTAAAACCTATTAGACCTTGTTTGTTAAAACACCCTTGTGTTTCAGCATCGTTGTATTTCAGAATCGTTCAAAATCTCAGTACCCCAGTGGCCCTAAAGGTTCAAGCTGGTTTACCAATCGAAATTGAGCGGATGCCAAATCCTATCACAATGTTTAAATACTGCCGATGCCGGGTCTATCCGACCTGGGCTAACATCTCGCCTTTTAAAGTTTATAAGAAATTTTAAATTTTATATGTACAACAAAAATTGATTTTACGTACAATTTCAGTAATGCAGCAACTAATTTGTAAAACTGATATTCATCAATAAAAGGTTAATTTTATAATTAATAGCTGGAAAGGTCCGCAGTATTTGACATATCAAGTTGTTTGGAAATTAATTAGATGCTAATAATAGCTCTTTTGTAGCTACGTCAGCCAGTAATAGTAGCTTAACTCCCTCACTAAGGAAGGTTTTTATCTATAAACATAAAAGCTAAAACGGAGTTTTATCCACAATACCGTCGTTTGTTGTTTCGGTATTGTGGTTAAAACTCCGTTTAGTGCATGTTGCCGAAGGTTCCAAACCCCAACATAGTATGAATATATGTGACAAAGAAAAACATTTATTAGGTATTTATGCTTAAAAGATAACAGATAAGTATAGATTTATAGCGGCGAACAAAAATTAATTAAAATAATTTGCGTTACGAGTCCAAAGACTAGCCTTTGTATGCTTAACAGGTGCAATGAAAAGCCTTACATCCCTCCATATAGTAATGGAGATTATGGCGTCAAGGGGCATAGACAGAATGACCAGAGAAAGAATTACAAAACGCAAACCCCTCTCTAGAAATCAATTTATTTGGTACATGTTCTAAGATGAGTTGAAGAAATTATAGTTTTGTAAATAAATTTAACACAAAACTAGGTTGCAAACGTGAATGGGACATAGAGAGCAAGGATAAATAGAAATGCCATCAAATGGTACGCTGAGGGTTCCAAAACAACAGAAGGAACTGGAATATGAATATATAGGACAGAAATCAAATACTCGGAAAGCCTGGGCAAAGGCCTGAGTATCTTTCAAGCGGAAAATTCACGCTATCGGAAAGCATTTCCAGTTCATTAGAGAAAGAAATGTTCGAAGACAAAGCATTATAAGACAGTCAAGCAGCCATCAATGTGCATGCTCCCACCGAATCAGCTCCAAGATCGTCCGGAAATTATTAGAAAAATCGAATGAACTAAGCCAGAATAATGCAGTTAGCCTCCTATGGATTCCGGGACACATCGGAGTGGAGGCGATGAAATCCTGAAAAAGGAGTTGAATCGTCATTTTTAGGACCCGAACCTATTTTGCGGGATAAGTACCAGTATAAAACTGGAAGAACTCATGAGCGAAGTTTTTTGGAAAATATTCTGACGATTAAGAAGCTCGGATTAGTAGAGGAAGATGAATGCAGATTCTGCGAGGAAAAGAACGAAACCTTATTCTATCAGAATGCAGCAACCTGCAAAACCACAGGACGCGACACTTGGGAGCGTTTTGAATAGAGGAGAAATATCTACCAAAGCTATTCGATATTCAAAACTTCCTGAAGGCCATAATATTGGAGGAACTGCTATAGCCGTGGAGGCACCCTGAAGAGCTAAACAGGAGAGGGGGACACAACAGATCTTCGAGGTCGCAGTGTGCAAATAAATCGGGGACATACATAACACACAAATATTTGGCTCTTTCTTGGAAACTAATTTTAAATTGTTAGTTGTTTCATGCAGAAACTCCCATCCAGTCATCTTGAGATAAAAATTAAAATGATTCATTTTATACCTAAGGTTTATGAAATATTTTACTAAATAAGAGAATCTGTAAAATAATATAAAATTAACGTCATATTATTGGTTTTATGGATCGTTCCAAACGAAATAAACTGTAATAATTGCCGTCCAATATTTTAACGCGAAAGCTCTATATTAGAATTTATTGTATGTAGCAATATACGTTTCTAGGACACACAGTTACTTACACAGTAAATAATTTTTCTTTTATAGATAACTAAAACATTAGGCACATATAAAAGTTATATAGCTTCAATAAAACTTTTACCAGAATCTCCTAAATGTGTCCCGTAATCAAAAACTTCCTACCAAAAGTAAGTATCTATTTTTAATGGATTCCTAAAGTAAGACAATACGTTTTAAGAAGGTAATGAATTGAAACAATTAATGAATTATTTATCAAAACTTTTTCAACTTGAAGGAACTTATCAATTAATACTTATAACTTATTTTTCACCTAATTTTCGTTTCTTCGCTAATAATTAAGGTTACTAATGTTCAAAACTCAATAATTTCTATGTGATATAACGCCAAACACAAAGATTTCCATCAAATATGATTAGATAAAATGACATAATATGCAATGTGATTTTGCAGTGGATGGTGCTTGCGACGTTTTCAGCGAACCACTCAACGGACCACTATGAAAATTTGGTGGTTTACATAAACAGATAAGCTCTAGCTTGCTAAAATATTTTCCACAATCCGGTGTTGTCCCTTCTACCAGAAAATAGTAGAAACTATGATATTTTAAATAGAACACCAAGTGTATAAAAATATCTTTTGATTCTCTATTAAGTGATACCAACTTTCTTTAACATTTTGCAATACAGTGTTCGAGATATAAATTTATTTCCATATATATTTTTTTTGAATTTCTCTAAGACTTAGATATTGCAAATTAGCTTGGAGTTAGGTAATATTCGGATGCCCTCTCCTACTCTCCTCTATCGCTAAAACTTAGTTACAATATAATAGGGCGGTTTAAAAGTCCATTTATTTTGCATACTTGAAAATGTGCCGAAAAAAGTCCATTTTCCTAAATGAAACACTCTATATATTATCACCGATATGAAAAGCTGCTTAAATTTGCTCTTTATTTATTTTTAATATACCCAAATCTAACTAGTCAAGTTTCTGACTTAAAGGAGAGTTGAGGAATGGTGCGCACTTAAGCGGAATTTTAATTTGTAGTGAGACTATGATAGATAAACTAATGTCAACAAGACTATGAGATACACCACCTATTTTGCATATAATATGTATAATAATATGTAGAGAAAATGTTATTATATTTCGCAGTCTCGTCTCATATTACCAACCACCCTGTAGTTGCAGCCTGATGCACCACTTGGTACGACGTTAAAAAGCTGAAAAAGAAAACACCTCGTCTCCACCTGTCCATGCGTCCGTGCCAAATTCTAACTCAGTGTTGTTTGTCGTACGATAAGGTGCTAACGTTAAGTTTTCGGACTGGTTTTGTTTGTGCGAATTGAACAAAATTATGGGAAAACGTAGTAAGAAAAGGCAGAAGAAGCAGAAACGAGATTGTTACGTCTCTTATCTAGAGAAATGGAGAGTAGTACTTCAAGAAAGTTTTAATGGTGGATTGTTATGAGCAAAATCTATTATCAAATATTTATGACATTCAGAATGACAGAAATAGTCTGGCCACCTGCTTGGCTTGGTCATGTCAAATGGTGATTGTCTATTAGTTAACTTTTAGACCATAAGTACATAATATACAGTGTGTCCAAAAAAGTATGCAACACATGGGAAATTTTTTTATTATTGGTTTCTCAGAAAATTTGATTCTTGATAAAAGTTGGTGCCTGCCCTAAAACAGTAAGTGGGTATTTCAAATTTTCCGTACTGCTTTTAGTGCGGGCGCAAATGTCATTTTTCCGAAATCGCGTCAAGAGTAAAGTACCTTAATTTATAAAGATACAGCAAAATCTTATAAGGAAAAGTTCTTCCAAATTAAAAAAGTAATCTAAATATGAAATTTGA
>JAEQML010075167.1:0-13953 GCA_016904865.1 Pissodes strobi
AGAAGACATTATTTTCTAAAGGAAATATACGCTACCTAATTAATATAATATCTTTGACTGCATTCTTGAGACATACATAAATTACTCAAGCAGTGGGAGGCGCACACTAAGAATAGACCAAGTAATATGCGGAATTTAAAGCGAAATCATTGAGTAGGAAGAACGAATTAATTAAATATACTAGTTAATGGCAAATATGTCTCTAATAAATATAATGTTTGCCTAGATATCGTGGAAAGTAGTTTGCCAATATTTGCTTTTTGGTTTGGCAGTCGGTGGGTTTCTAAAATTTGCTTTAAGTTCTCAGCCGAATTATAATATATACCGAACTAAAACCGTACCTATTTAACTCTTTCAGAACTAGGAAATTAGCATAAAAATGTATCGTGTTTCCCAAAAAAAAAACGGTTCAGTCTAATAAAGTAAATACAAGTATTTCAAAAACAGTATATTGTATTTTAATATTATATTATATTACATTATTATTTTTTATTGTGAACAAAGTCATGTACCAATATGACAAAGCAACGTCTAAGAGAAAAAAGATAAGAGCAACACCATAAAAAGTGTGGACTTATACCCGTATGTAAATATAAACAATATAAAAACAAAATAATAAAACTGATAATTCATAAGATATGATACAATGATAAAGCTCGGAATACAACAGTTAATATACAATATTTTAAAATTATAATAATAGCTGACTACATGAAATTGCAAGACATTCAAAACATAAGAAGACTAAAATAGTAAGATGATCCACCTAATTATTCTGTCAGTCTAAACGAGTAATAGCAATTAGACTTAACAAATCGAATGACTTCTTTTCTAAATGCTTTAATGGACGAGATGTGCTTAACTTCTGGTGGCAGTCGCTGAGAGGCATAAATGGCCATGCAATGTGGATCTCTCTCATAGAATGATGACCCATGAGGAGGTATCCGAAGGTCATCACGACCCCGAGTGATTATTTCCATGCCTCCAGCATACAAGTTATGATTTCTCATAAAAAGATTGGGATTTTTTTTCATCAATATGACCAATGGGAGAAAATACAGGGAAGGAGTTGTCATTATATTAAGATCAGAAAAGAGCTTTCGGCACGATGCTCTGGGATACCTGCCCAGCATGCAACACACAATCCTCTTCTGACTTATAAATATTTGAGGTGCATCCTTTGACGAGCCCCAGAAGCAGATCCCATAACTTATAATTGATTGCACATGAGCAAAGTAGTACACCCGTAAACCCCTCAGAGACACTACATCCCTGACCCTGCAAATCAATCGACAGACACTAATCAACCTTGAGTTCAGCGTGTTAATGTGACCCTCCCAACTCAGGCTCGAATCCATGGTTACCCCAAGAAATCGCACCGAATCAGCCGTGGGCAGAGATTTGTTTTCAAATTTGACAAGTGAGGATTCAGTATTATTATTGGTTTTTGAAAAGACAAGAAGATTGGTCTTATTAACATTTAATTTAAAGGAAATTTGAGTACACCACTGGGACATGCCTGCTATTGCATTTGAGGCGCAAGCAGATAGGGATGCGGTGGCCTGGTCCGCGAGCAATACAGATGTGTCATCTGCATATTGGCAATCCATGCCCTCATCAAATCCATGCAGATCATTGACGTAAATGATAAAAAGAGGCGGCACTAAAATGGAACCCTGCGGTACACCCTGTTCCAGTTTAACTGCCTCTGAATAGAAGTTTTTCCCATCTGTAGTGATACAAACTGTTTGTGTTCTATCCTTCAGATACGATCTCATTAGGTCAGCACAAACACCTCTGATGCCAAATTTGGCCAGCTTCTCAAATAAAAGATTGTGATCGATGGTATCGAATGCCTTTGAGAGGTCAAAAAACCAACCCACAAATCCCCCACCCCCTATCAAGGCTCTCATATACATACCTTAATGCATGAAAAATTGCTAGTTCAGTTACAAGAGATGTTCTCAAGCCGAACTGGTGAACATTTAAAACCGCATGTTGATTTAAGAAGTCAAGCAACCTGACATAGATGACTCTCTCAAAGACCTTCGACACTGAAGGTAACAGAAAGATAGGCCGATAGTTGCCACCAACCCGTCTGTCATCCTTCTTATGCACAGGGATGAGTTTTGCTATTTTAAGCCGACCAGGGAAATGTCCCTCTACCAGACATTCATTGATGATATGTGATAGCGGATCCTTTATGAATAAAGCGGCATGCTTTAAAATACATATTGGGATTTCATCCAAATCCGAGGAAAATTTGTTAGGCAAATCCATCAAAACAATGAAGACCTCGCCCGCATCAACAGGTCGCAGAAAAATAGTGGGCATTTGCTTGAAACCCAATTGAGGTCCAGTTGCCGTGAGCTAAATTTTGGCAATCTATACTGCGTACTGAAGATATTAGCAATATAATGGGGATTTTCAATTAGTTCTTCTGATTCCGTTTTTAGGGTGATGCTATTATGATTTTTTGTTTTATTTGTTTCAGTGTTTAATATATTTCAAAGCGTTTTACTTTTATTTTTAGAGTTATATATCTTGTTTTCATTATATATTTTTTTAAATTAGATATGTATTTTTTATATTTTGATTTTCCGTGCTTATAAGCATTAAGATGATGCTCACTTTTTGTCAGTCCGAAAGTAACATATAAGTCTTTTATACGTTTAGAATAATCTTTTATTTCCCTAGTTATCCAGTTGTCACCCGTAAGTGTGCTTCTGCATATCCAAGCAGGAAAGGCAGCATCACAGTGATAGAATAGTATGCTTGAGAAGGTGCTGTACTTCTCCTCCATACCCTGCACCCCAAGAACATCCTGCCAAGACTCACCCTGCAGTTGCTGTTTAAATCGTTGGATGTTATTATAATTAAAAAACCTTTTCCTGGTGTACATTGGTGACAAGTCATTTTTAACAGATACAGACAAGATTTTACCATAATGATTAGATATATCAGAAATACAGGTTTGAAAGCTCACCTCACTCTCAGGCAAGTTACTAAAGTTGCGTGCTGGAGGATGCACACACCCGGGTCACGTCCGTCCCATGAGGCTCCAGACCATAGCCCATCACTAGACTGCCAAGAGCCACAGAACTTGAACTGTTTTTGCTAAAATCAACATTGATCAACCCCCAACCCCCCCACCAGTATTAGATATCTTTCTGGATTGTATATGTTATTAAGTAGATCATCCAAAGCAGTCAAAAATACATAAAAATCACTAACAGGCGACCTACAAACACAAACAAATATATAAAAGACGTTACAGTATAACATTTCTAAAACGGAAAATTCAAAAAGCTTTTCTTGATGCGATAACCATGTGCTAATCTCTCTCACTCTCAGATCATTCTTATGGTATATAGCGGTACCTCCCCCTCTCGATTGTGCTCGTGAGGAATAGCTTCCCAAGGAGTAGTTAACAAGATGGACTATTTCCAGATCATTGTTTGACATCCAGTGTTCCGTAATCATAAAGATTGAGGGCTATTTCTCCACTAGTAATATAGCCAGTGGCAGGGTTTTATTTTTGAGACTACGTACATTTAAATGCAGAACGGAAATAATGCTATTTCTTTTTGCTTGAGACGGAGAAGCAAGCTTCTCTGCATCGAGGTTTACAACTCTGGAAGGGACTGTTGCTGTCCTTTCCCTAAAAAATTACGCCCTAGAGAGATATCGAAACGTTGGAAGCTAATTCCAGCAGGCCAGAAATTTTCACCATACACAAGTTCCTTCAAATTAGGGCTAACCCCAATCATAAAACTCTAGTGTCTTTTGTTGGAGGATTTAGCCTCACATAACTTGATCTCTACTTCATTTTCATGTGTGTTAGCATTCTTCACAACATAATCGCTACCGTCTTTTCAGTAATAGACAGTTTTATTCGGGAAAGAAATATACATATTTTCTTTGACATATTCTGTGGTTTGGATGACTAAAACTGCCCTTTTACCAATTTTGTACCAACCCTTCTACTTTCTCTTTTCTTTCGTGATCGGATTTTCCTCTTATTTTCACTGCCACTGTCTATATCTCTATTTAAATCCTTATCCTTATTTGAATTACCAATCTTATTGTTTTGACTGTCTTTATGGTTGGGACCATTGGGGCGATTACAGGCTCTTCTTTTCGACATGATGAAGTCGTTGCTGGCCGTTTTCTCATGGTTCCCCTTTCCATTATAGTTCACGATGACATCAAAGTCGTGCCAGATGGCAACATCATCTTCTCTCCGTTCTTCAGGTTCTTGCGACGGTTGGGATGTTGCCATATGCTCTGCCTCTGCCTGTGTGTTATTGGCAACGCTGTATACTTTCTTGTTGTTTCTCATGTTTGGAGATTCTAACCTCTCCACTTTTTCCTGTAAAAGGACGTTAGCTAGCTTCAAGATGTCGCATTTTTTCGATGATCGATCCAGTATCCTGCTCAGGTACTCCAATTTCATAGATGATATCTCTTCACGCCGGTTTGACCCCTTAGTCTTATCGGTATTGCCAAAATCGTCATCCGTTTGTGTTTGTTGATCACAGCGTGATGCACATCATAGGACTATGTTTCTGCTGCCACTAAGCAGTTTTAACCATGGTATTCTTAGCGCACATGAACTATGGTATACACTTTTACACGATAGGCACTTTACACCCGATTGAAATTTACTGTTGCTATATTTACAACATTTTCCGTTTGGATCGTCTTTCTTTAAATCATCATCACCCGCCATCTTGAATTGCTATTTTGCTGAAAAAAAAATCCTAGTGATAAGACAGGATTTCCAGATATATAATAAAAAACAAACTCCACTAAGAAAGCAATATTTATAACATTATCATATAAAATCAAATGTGTTCCTCCAATTTGGGACAATCGCTCAAGATCTGTATTTAAATGCCGATTCTCCGGTCGAGTCTCAGAATGTCATCATACTTAGTGTGATGAAATAGAAATCAATAAAATAAAGTATGTAGGCCTAGGCTAACTAGACCCGTGGCGCCAAATATTTTTGATGACATAACTCAGAAACTGTTTTACATTGTTTAGCTTCACCCCAGCAAAAGTTTGTTGAGGTCTGTTGTAACCTTTCATCATACATTGTTTCAGTTCAATATTTAATGTCATGAGAGATCGCAATCAATTAGACGTCAGTTAACAAATTTCTGCGAGTTCGAGAATATGGTTCGAGGGCGTATAATGGCCTGCAGCTTTACCCGACTTTAGTCCCATAGAAAAAAATTTGAGTATTCAATCATTTGTTCATAACGTCAGTTTTGCAGGCCTTGTCGCTGCTCAATATGCAGGGATTAAAATAATAAACTTGCTTACCGTCTTTTCTCTATTATATCTATATTTACAGTCATGTTTATTTTAATGTATTAAATCTTGTGGGCGTTTAAAGTCAAGGGCAACGCTTTGCCGTTTTCAAATGCTTGACTGACACAATTCTTCTCACATCTAAGAATTAATTATAGAGAATAAATCGTTTGTTATTTAGAAGTGACAGAGGAGTGGCAAATTGTTGGTATTAATATCACAACATGTCGTGAATAAGCGATTGAGTTTATTGGCTGGAATTTAAAATGCAAAAAACTTGGTGAATGTGCCTATAAAAAGATTATAACGCGGAATAGTAAAAAAAAAAAATATTTACTATAAATAATTGGAATATAGATAATGTTGTATTCTTCTCTCGAAGGATGGTCAGAATTATAAAAGCACTGTTGTATTATGTTTTCTTTCAAGAGCGGGCAGGACAAACCAAAATAATACAGGAAATAATTGTCTGCCTCTTTAGAGAATTTTCGGCCGGGCTTTTACTCTATTCGTTTTAATTTCAAATTCCTTTTTACATTTTCTATAACGGTAAATAAAACGTTTATAGAAAAGGGTGAAGAAGTTGGGTTTAAATTTGTCCAGGGAGAGTCCAGATAAAACACATTTTTTTGTCTTATAACGTATAAATAAGCGATTAAACAAGTTTTATAGAAAAACATATTTAATTACACTTATGGAAAAAATTATTGAATAAAATAGTCAATAATTTTTGTTTATCAATTTGTCGGAAACGGCTCGTCAGATTCTGACAATTTTGAACTTACAACTTAAATCTTATTTGTTAAGAATTCTGTTATTTTAGGTACCGTATTTTACAGGGTGTAACAAAAAATACAAATACAGGTATACGTGCATTAGCAGTACCTGTTTATTTATATAAACTTCCTTTTGGATTCAATTAGCAGTGCGTTACCAGTACCTATTTAACTCTTAAATTATCTATATAAACTTTCTTTTGAATTGATTCCGTGTTTTCAGTTGGAGGGAGAGAGAGCTGATGTCGTGTTTTTGAACAACATTACACTCAAATTTCAGTTATTCGCAATCTAGTAAATATAATGGGAAGGGAATAGGCTTTTTCAAATATACGTGCGTTAGCAGTACCTATTTAGCTCGTAAATTATCTATATAAACTTCTTTTTCCATTCATTCCGTGTTTTCAGTTGGAGACAGCTGATGTCGTGTGTTTTGAACAATTATAGACTCAATTTTTAGATATTCCCAATTTAATAAATATAATGAGAGAGGAATACGCTTTTCATATATACACGTACCTATTTAGCTCGTAAATTATCTATATACACTTCCTTTTGGATTCATTCCGTGTTTCCAGTTTGAGAGAGAGACAGCTAGCTGATGCCGTGTTTTTGAGCAACAATGCACTCAAATTTGAGATATTCGCAATCTAGTAAATATAATAGGAAGGGAATAGGCATTTTCATATATACGTGTGTTATCAGTACCTATTTGGCTCGTAAATTATCTATATAAAGTTCTTTAGGATTCATTCCGTGTTTTCAGTTTGAGGGAGAGACAGTTGATGTCGTGTTTTTGAACAATAATACACTCAAATACAAATTTCATTTAGTAAATATAATGGGAAGGGAAAAACAAAAACATATTATATACGATTACATATAAGGACATATCAGACACTAAGTTGTATATAGTCGAACACAAATCAAATTACAAACAAATATCTAGATTAGACATGTATATATTCAATTGACTCCTGGGTTGCCATTAGGAAATCCTGTGGGCCACCTGCGAATGCCCTTAGCGGACATTCTTGCACTATGTGTTTGACAGTCTGTCTCTCATCACCACAGTCGAAGGCCGCAGAGGAATGTTTACCCCATCTATGCAAGGAGTCGGCGCACCTTCCGCAGTTGGTTCTAATGTGGTTAAGGTCAAATCCTTCTGGTTTGCTGGAGATGCATGGCATGCTATGGTAACTGGGTGCTATGCTACTCTCCCATTCTTCTTTCCATCGAGCATTTACGTCAAAGTTAGGTTGGTGAAGCGCCTGAGCCGTCTTGAGTGAGGGTTGCCTGGATAGGAATCGGTTAGTCTGGAAGTCAGGAATATCATTATGGACTTGCAGTTGAAGATTGTTCATAATTTTCTTAAATTCTCTAACCAGGGCATGTTCTCGGCGCAGTTTGTGTGGAGCTATATGGCTGAGAGGAGATAGCCATATTGTTGGAGTTTATCTGATTGTCCCTGATATAGCACGCATACTAACATTAAGTTGGGTATCAATCATGTGCGTGTGTTTACTGTTGAGCCACACTGGAGCACATTATTTCGCCACCGGGTACACCAAGCCAAGTACAGAAGATCTCAAAGTAGATGCTGAGGAGCCCCAAGTGGTGCAGCAGAGTTTGTGGATTATATTATTACGTGTTCTTAGTTTCGCTGCTGTTTTACTAGGTGTTCTTTAAACGTAAGCGTCCTGTCCTGGGCAACTCCAAGGTATTTTGAATGTTTATTGTAAGTGAATAATTTATTATCAAGATATACACGTAGTTCTCTATTTGCCATTTTGTTGTTAAGACGAAAGACCGATACTTCGGTCTTTCTCCATTTTCTAAAGTACTCGCTAAGGGCTGTTAGGTCCCTTGTGAGAGTATTTTCAGCAGTTCCAAAATCCCTATGGCCCGTTGCCAACGTCCAGTCATCCGCATAGCCAAATTTACGTGATCTGGTTTCCGTCATATCAGCGATGTAGAGGCTGAAAAGTAGGGGGGCAAGAACAGCGCCTTGTGGAAGGCCGTAATTAAGCTGCATCAGTTTGCTCTTCTTGTTCCCCATTATTGCTTGAAAAATTATATTTGATAGCATAATATCAAGGAGGTCGGTTCAGTTTTTATATCAGACTCTGTCTCCAGACACGGTGTCGTAGGCTGCCGCTAAGTCTATAAATGCTGCAGCTACTTTTTGTTTTTTTTTTTCTGAAATCCGGCCTCTACGAATGTGGTCAGCGACAGAACTTGATATGTACAGCTGCGTTAGGGGCGGAATCCTTCTTGTTTGATGGGAATATTTTCAAGTATTCTTTGATTGATTCTGTTATGAAGCACTTTTTTCAGTAACTTATAGATCATACTAAGTAGCGCGATGAGGCGGTAACCAGGTCTCAGGATTGCAATGATCCTTGCTCGTTTAAGTGAGGGAGGAATATTGTCCGCGTGAAGGTTTTTTTTTTAAATTCACAAGCCACATTTTCGTCTAGGCACCGCAGTATATTAGGAATTCGGGATGAATACCATCAAAACCTGGCGCTTTTCCTAGTTTCATTTCTTTCAGGGCTTTTGTTATTTCACTAATACGGATGTCCCTCGAATACTCGGAATCAATTTCACATGTTCCCTTTAGAGTTTTTAATTCCCTTTTCACTGTAGTCGTATGTGCTTTGTCACGAGATGCCCTAGTGTAGACACTATGTGGGCTGCAACATTGTTAGGGGATACTTTATCTTCTCTATGTTTGGGTGGATCAACGCCCCCGATCTTACGCAGTAGGGACCAAGCCTACCGGCTTGAATTTTTAAACTCAAGATTTTCGACAGTCTCCATCCATTTTTGGCGTCTGGCTATGTCGATGTTGTGCAGTAGCTCGACGGCTATTTCCCGGTCTTCACTTTCAAGGAACTCCGCGTACAGTTCATCGCATTTCTCAGTCCAGCCTGTTACATATTCCTTTCGATACCCCCTTAGAATTGCTGCTTTTGCATCACCTAGTACCGCTCCCATAAATCTCTCGTAGTTTTTACTGGTTGGAAGGACCCAGCTTAAGATGTTGTCTAGCTGTTTAGAGAATCTTGCCATCTCGGTCGTTGGCATGACCTTATTGTTGGGATGGATATGCCTATATTAATATTCACAGGGTGATGCTGGCTAAGTGGGAAATTTGAGAAATCACTCCTTGAGGCCGTCAGTGGTTTCTCATTTGTATCCCTCGAGACAAAACACAGATCCGGGTTATAATCCCGCCTCCATGCAGCTGATATGAATGCACCTCGGTCTTTAGCGTCGAAGAAAAGATATGTGTTTTGTTCCTCAGTCCAGTCAGCTAGTGCTTCTCTATTAAAGTCTCCATTATACATGCTGGGGTGTGGGTGAGTTTTCATTACCTCAGGGGGCCAGATAGTAGTGGGGGGCTTATAGATGTTAACTACGGTCACTTCTCCTATTCTGATTACTACTTCGTGGATATCATTCTCCGTGGAGGTTGTAATTAGGAAGAAATTTTCTATATCAATACGGACGTAGGTTGCGACGCCGTAGAATCTGTCATACGTAGCTCCCAGTAAGTCATACCTAGGTATCTTCCCTCTTAAATCGAGCTGAAGCTTATTTGTTAGAAATCTGTTATTTTAGGTACCGTATTTTACATGGTGCAACAGAAAATACAAATACAGGTATACGTGCATTAGCAGTACCTGTTTAGCTTGTAAATTATCTATATAAATTCCTTTTGGATTCATTTCATTTCAACAATTATAGACTCAATTTGAGATATTCGCAATCTACTAAATATAATGGGAAATGGATTCATTTCGCGTTTTCAGTTTGAGGGAGAGACAGTTGATGTCGTGTTTTTGAACAGTAATGCACTCAAATTTCAGATATTCGCAATTTAATAAATATAATGGAAAGGGAATAGGCTTCTTCAGATATACGTGCGTTAGCAGTACCTACTTAGCTAATAAATTATCTATATAAACTACCTTTTGACATCATTTCTTGTTTCCAGTTTGAGGGAGAGACGGCTGATGCCGTGTTAGCAGGTTTCAGAACAACAATACACTCAAATATTCGCAATCTAGTAAATATAATGGGAAGGGAATAGGCTTTTTCAGATATAAGTGCGTTTGCAGTACCTATATAGCTAGTAAATTATCTATATAAACTTCCTTTTGGATTCATTCCGTGTTTTCAGTTTGAGGGAGAGACAGTTGAACAGTTGACAGTTTTTTGAACAACAATACACTCAAATTTCAGATATTCGCAATCTAGTAAATACAATGGAAAGGGAATAGGCCTTTTCAGATATACAATTAACTGTGTCGCCAGGTTTTAGGACAACTGGCCTCTTCAGTAGACACGTGCATCAACTTTTGGTCAAAAACAGAAATGTGTATGTAAATTCAACGAAACATAGAAACTCCACAGATGTCTTTAAAGTTTTATTCAAAATTACTTGAAATTCCCTTTTTTGTTACGCCCAGTATAACACGAAACCCAAAACAACCGATAGCTTAACATACAATTTAAACTTAGGCCATCAAATAATGATTGATGGAATTAACCGAATCGTTTGAGAAAAATTGCTAATTGAAAACACGGTGTGTACTTAAGGCCACACGACAAAAGTGAAAAGTTTAAGATTAGTATTATAAGATGCAAGTAATTTTGTGTTTTAGGAGTTCAATGTTTAAAGTAGAATTTTAACTCGAAATTCTCCATAAAATAAGCAGAAACCGCTGCTTATCGTTTGAAAAATGTCCAAACTCTCCTATCCAGGCACATTTTTCATCTTCGAGTCAACTATATGCACTGATATGCTGAAAGTAAAATTTTACTTCGAAATTTGCCATAAAAACCACAGAAACTGCACCTAATTGCCAACAAATGATGTGTGAAAGATGTGTCCCTTTATAATGCTGACGTGTCGAGTCAAAATTCGAAATGATAACACTAGTTTACCCTGTGAAAAGTTCTTTCTATACAGTTTCTGGGGTAATTTCTCGTTGAGTAATCAGCTTTTAAAAAAGTAGGTGTGCTTGTGGACCACAAACCAGGAGTGAAACTTCCTTTACCATATACATATAGGTATAATATTTTTTCATAGAAAAGCAAAGCTCGGCTTGCTAGTCCGCTCTGGCTATTTTCTAATTTCGACACCTTTAACAAATCTGTCGAAGTAAGGAAAAAAATTCCCGTGACGGAAGTCCGAAACCCTAAGACTTTTACGATCGAGTAAACAATAATCGTTGCAAGAACTAAAACGAGCCTAAATCCTAAGTGAATGTTATCTCTACATCAGTTACAATCACTGACATAGAAAATAAATGAACAACTTTTCCTTTGTTGTATATTGTACAATCCTGGTTGATACTGCAATGATAAATATGTGCCGGTAGGTAACCGCTATTTCACAAAATTCTGCTCTGTTGAAACAGTCAATTTAATGGTAGAAAAACTTCAACGTTATTAAACAGTTAGTGTGTGTACATAACTTAAAAGAAAAACAAAATAAAAAGTTGCTAACTATTCAGTGGACCCTTCTAGTATAAACTGTTATTTACTGAATTATTATATTACATTTTATGAATAACCGAAATTTATTGAATTAGTCGATCAACTATAAAATCGTAATTTCACTTACGATGGGACCTTAAAGAAAAAATAAAAGACAAATACCATCCGAATTTCTAGCAAATAAAGAACGAGCAATAGGCACCGACAAAAGCGAAATAAAGCTATGCTATTTGTAGAGGCGTTGTTGGTACTATTCGTGTCATCGATGCATGATTCGATAAGTAATGACGATACGACAGGAAAACCAGGAATAGTACTATATTATAATAGTAACAAATCTGGAGTAAGTGTTTTGGATATGAAATGTGCTACCTACAGTTCAAACCGATGGACAAAACGCTGACCTCCCTTTGCGCTCCTTTATACACGAATAAATATAAGTAGCGTAAATAGTTATATTTGTTATCTGTGTACCAAAAACGATGTTATAAAACGCCATTTTTTTTTTTTTAATTTATCCACGGGCGAAGCCCAATTTACAATTTAGGTAGTGTTATAAATTAACAAACATAGGAAATAAATAGTTTAACTAAATTAGAGATAGAGTGATAAAGACTTCAATAACAACATTATAAAATAAAAATTATAAAAAAAAATTATAAAATTACCATTTTTCCTTAAAGTATTACAGATCACATCAGACTATCACATTGTAACATTATCAAGCTGATTTAGGAATCTTACATAAGGAGAGAAAAAGTCAATATCTGTATGCTGATTTGCCAATCTAGAAGATCTGGAGATAAAACAGTTTGAGCCAAAATTAGTTCTGTGAGATGGGTAGTGAAAACTGTCTATAGACCGAGTTGATCTAGAGGGAATACGTATATTTATTTTTTGGAGCAATTTTGGAGCCATAGCTCTTCCATGCAATATATTGTAAAAGGTTTGGAGATCTCTTTTTTGTGGCGGGTTATAATTGGCGACATGTTTAGCAAAGACAAAAACCGCAGAGTCAGTATAGTTATCCAAAATATGTAACTTGTAAGCAACTTGTTTTAAAAATTTGTGTTCAACCAAACTGAGGGCATGTACATGGGTTGCATAATGGGGAGACCAGACACACGAAGCATACTCCAGAAGAGGGTGGACCAGAGCACAATAAAGAGTTTTAAGGACCGCTATACCGTTGAAGTCCTGTGTGGTTCTCCTAACAAAACCCAACATTTGAAAGGCCTTTCCCACAACATTGCTAAGATGGTTGAGAAAACTGGAAACTGCTCTCTAGGGTAACACCGAGGTCCTTAACAAGGGATATATTTTCCAGAGGAGAGTGGCTGATTCTGTATTGAAAGTTTATTTGGGTCCTGGAACGAGAAAAAGTCATGGCCTTACATTTGGTAGGATTCAGCTCCATGCCGTTTCCCAAACACCATTCCTGCAAGTTGCTCAAGTCATACTGGAGTTTATCACAGTCCTCGGGAGTTCTTATGAGGAGGCTCATTTTTAAATCGTCGGCAAACAGCAAGAAGAAAGCTCATAAGAAGAACTCACAAATGTCATTGATGAAACAATAAATAACAGTGGTCCCAGAGGGGAGCCCTGGGGCACACCAGATGGAACACCGATTTTCCTGGACAAAAAATTACCAACTTTGACAATCTGTATCCGGTCTGTTAAGTAACTCTCCAACCAGGCAATAAGAGGCCGACCAATTCAAAATCTCCCGAGCTTATGAATCAACACACTGTGGGGAACCCTATCGAAAGCCTTGGAAAAGTCGGTGTATATTGTGTCAACCTGACAACCCTCCTCCAAAGCTTTCGAGAGACAACCCACATGTGTCAACAGATTTAACTCCGTAGTCCTGCGAGGCCTAAATCCAAATTGCTGGTCAGTCAATAAGGGCTCAAGAGAGGGAGATAACTTAGCACAAACCAAACTCTTAAAAACTTTAGGAATTGCACTCAAGATACTTATAGGGCGGTAGTTTGTTACTGATGACTTGCTTCCAGACTTGAAAATTGGCCTTAAATATCTTTTTTTCCAAAAATCAGGAAACTTTCCAGTCTTGAGTGAAAGGTTGAAGATGTGATAGAACGGCCTGGAAAGATTAAAGCAACAATTTTTCAGCAATATTGTAGGCACACCATCCGGTCCAGCATCCTTTCTAATGTCCAAGGAGGAGAGCTTAGTGTATATTTCAGAGATTGAGACTCGCAAGTGAGGGAGGTGAAGGTTAGATGAGCATGTGTCACAGTCTGGAACATCTGCCCGGTTATTAGAGTACACGGTGGAAAAATAATCAGCGAACATATTGACAATTTCATCACCAGAGGCACTCGAG
>JAEQML010075168.1:0-13952 GCA_016904865.1 Pissodes strobi
ATATATACGATCCAAGTAATTAGAACTTTGAGTAAATGCTCTTAACTTGAGTCGCTCTTTTAAATGCCGAAACTTAAAAATAAAGCAGTTGCCGAAATGTTTATTTTTTCAAGGAAATCGGAATACCATAATATTAGAAACGACAAAATCAATAGCGCGCTTAAATTAGAGAGAAAGTGGGGCTAGACATCAAAAGTGGAAAAATAAGGAACAAAAAAAAACTTTAACTTTGAAGTAACATGAGAAACAAACACGTGCAGTTTTCATAAAGCTCGCGGTTTTCACAATCACAAAATCACATTTTAATACATTGTATATTATACCTAGCAAATGAGATGTTTACAAATCTCAATGTGTTTCGTACTTAAAAGTTATTGTTGCTTAATGCCACTACTACAATCGCAAAATTATTCAAGGAGCCCATGAGCAGTCTAATATTCTGAATGCCGAATGGTATTTTTGACAGTAGAATGAATATGGGTGTTACATTTAATAAATGTTACCGAAAGGAAATCATTAATTCTAATAAAGTATACAGGGTGATTCAGATAACATCTGAAGACCACAGGGGAAAAACGATCTAAGTCACAAAAATAACATTTCGAGAAAAATCAATTTTTAGTTTGAAAACGTTACGAATTC
This sequence comes from Pissodes strobi, assembly GCA_016904865.1. Taxonomy (NCBI): domain Eukaryota; kingdom Metazoa; phylum Arthropoda; class Insecta; order Coleoptera; family Curculionidae; genus Pissodes; species Pissodes strobi. The sequence continues at coordinate 643 of JAEQML010075168.1, forward strand.
ACTATTTTATATTACAATAAAAAACATACTTCTGTGAATGTGTAATATCGAAGTTGTAATAAGGGAACATGAACAGAGATATGTTTTTACCAAATTTTACCAAAAGAAAAACTTCAAAATATTCTCTAAATACCAAAAAAAAACATTGAAGAACGATCTAAGTCCAGTTAAAGGTGAAGGGATCCTGTAAACTGGAAAATAATAAAAATAAATTTTTGCTGAATTTGTTGATTGACCAATTATTGAAGAAAGGGACATACCTAAGCAGGGATGCCCCCCCTCCCCCCCAAGATAGGTGAGTTAGAGAATGGATTATGAGGATGGCAAATTGGCAATTTGCAAAAACCATGAAACCAAGATTGAGCACCAGACCCCGAAATATGTTTACGGAACAAAAATAATAGTTGGGATTTTCAAGGAGAAATAATTGGGGCGGGAGTGTAACATCAATGTTGCATGTCATTTCTTATTTTGAAAAAGTAATTTACAGCATATTGAATGTTGCACAGGATCAATTTCATGTGTAGAATCTTCATAGAGAAACTGGACTTATATCACCTGCAAAAAATGGGTATGATAGAATCACAGAGTTTAAGAATCGAAATGCATCTAAACTGAATGTTTGAAAATAAAATAAAAAATCGCGTGGAACACAGTACCCGTAATATAAGTGAATACTTCTTTACCGATTTAATACGGCCATAACATTTCTTTTACGAGTTAAATATACCAATGGTCTGCCACTGGAACTCATTTTGTTACTTATAAGAACCGATTTTCGTTAAATTTTCAACACGTGAATGCAGAAATGCAATGGCAACGTAATATCATGCCATATTTTCTATGGCGAATTTCATTGGCGCTGAGACTTAGATCGGTACTTCATACAACGGCGTGGAAGATCGTTCTTCCATAGTGCGTCTGTTCTTTAAATGACAATTGCTCGGACTAAGGTCATCTTTCGATACGTTCGCGGGAGTCATGTTAAAGAGTATTATGAAAAGTATAAGATAGAACGCCTAACTCATTTTTCACTGAAATGTGACTTAGATCATTTTTCCCCTATGGTCTTTTTCTTAAATGAACATATCTATTATTTTTCAAATTAGAAAAAATATTTCGGACAAATGTTGTTTGATTTCATCTGCTTTTACATACTTTTGTTATAATGTATAGGTTCCGGAGCATTTGATTATTCAGGGCAGTATTTAAAGTGCTTGGTTGCAACACGTTTTTTTCTGATTGAACCCAAAGATATTTTTTTTTCCCAATTAATTAAAAAAAATGAACCTAGCCCCTGAGAGACGTGTTACAAAACCCGGCCCCTGTCGTGGGGTCGTTTGAGCGCCACCCGTTCTAGCCAGCTAAACGGAAAAAGCTCGGCTGGTGTTGTACCGAATGGCTAGACTCGCTCATAAAATTAACCGGTTTTCAGTTCCTAATCAAACTATCAAAAAAAAAACGAAAACAATGGCGCAATTATAATCAACTAACTTCTATCAAGAAAACACAATCTAAAATTTAATGAACACTATATTTGCTACTAAGTTCTTTTTTTTTGAAAACACAGCAACAATCTATCTGGAGGAAAAGGTTATATTAAAATGTGGTTGAATAAAGACAAAAGAATGTTAAACGACTGTTAAAGTAATTGATAAAATAAATAGAGTACAATGTGAAGATTGTACTGAGACCTATTCAGTTGGAAAACTTCGGTTCAATATGCCTTATCACTAAATGCACTAAACACTACTTATCAAAGTGATCACTTGACCTAGACTAAGCTTCTTACAACTAGGTATGCGTGCGCTAATAGCTTCACTGATTTTGATAATATGCCGCAATGAGCGGACACAATGATTACATCAAAAAAACTTGAGAAGTTAATAAAAGCACCAGATTAGATTAAAACTATGGTTAGCTTGATTCATATGATAAAGAGATAAAATTTGGAGCGGTTATATCTCCCGACTATTGAATGAAAAGAATGAAATTATCCAGCCAGCGCTTGACTTTATTAAAATGAGAAAACAACTCAAAGCAATCAGATTAACTGGTCCGATAAACCAGTGAATAAAGGTAAATTAATTTAATTAAAATCAATGAGCTACCTCAGAATTCGGCGTTCAATGTTTGATTTATATGAAAAAAAGAAAACGAAGGAATATACTGCTTCGATTCACCTAAGAAACAATAAGACACAAAACTTATACCCAAATCCCGTCGTCGAACTCTGGTGGAAGTGCCTATGGATGCCCAGGAACAGCTCTCGATGGCCTCTAGTGCGGGAACCACAAGTTAAAGCTCTTCAGTGACGCTTCTGGCCTTCCAGGAAAAAAAAAGAGTTGTGGCAAATAAAGGTTCTGGCCCTCCGAAAAAAAAAATGTGGCCCTGCTTCTGGCCCTCCAAAAAAGTAGTGGACCTTCGATAAACTCTGGCCCTACGGAAAAAAACTGTGGCCCTGCTTCTGGTCCTCCGGAAAAAGTTGTGGACCCTCGATAAACTCTGGCCCTCCGGAAAAAAACCCTGAAATAATCCAGTACGCATTAAATGAAGCCCCCTTACTTTAATAAAAATCATAGACCCCCCCCTTTTGCATAGATACATCTTCTTATGCATTATGTGTTATGTGCACAAAAAAAAGGTAAAACAGATAAGCAATCAATTTCATTAATTTAGGCAAAAATGGTAGCGATATTTACCTCGAACTGGGACGTGAGGGTAGACTATGCGAGATTCGACGGTCTCGGTCTTATGGGACGAACGTGGAAGCCGCTATAAATAATGGAAACAAAAAAATAGCATCATGACAATCACGCACTTCACCGGCCAAAGAAAAAGAAATCCAGAGAAAATGCTTACCTAGTACAGCATGTAGAGCCCGAAAAATCGGTCGTGTTAAAACACAAACAGAAACTACACAGTAAATCCCCTAGCAAAAGGGTTGTATTATATCACAATACTCAAACGTGCAGTTTCTAGCTATACGGGCAAACGTTCGCCAGGCGAGCAAAGTAGAAAAGACTTCTTCAACGTTCCGTCAATTTGCCTTCGAAATTAAATTCTGCGTCACAAGTAGTGATGGGCTGAAAACATGCCGAGTGATTCGATACAAGGAATAATTCTAAGAAAATAAACGCCTTAATTCTCGCTTATTATGATGATAAATGACGGCGGAAGCCACGAATAGTGAGCTAAAATTACATTCTTCCAGAAATGCTAGAAAATGCTCTAACAGGAATGATAAACCTTCAAAAATCTGAATTGAGAATGACAAACGCGCGATAGATTGCCCATCCCTATTATTTGGCATAAACCTCACAAAAACTGGCCAGCCGTACAGAACGAGAAATACATTTAAAGCAGAGGTCCAAAAACGGTCTCCGGAACATCAACCTAGGGATCTCAAAAGGCAATAAAACATTCAAACTGAAATTAAATTATGGTTCAATAAGTCAAATGCAACGTATTTGCAGGCTAACAGAATTCTTTAAAAATATAAAACGGTCGGCTGGCGGTTCCCGATAATGCAATATAAAGCAAGCCAAGCTATTTTAATAATAAGATACATCGCTTTCGCTTATCAACTAACATAAATAGTCACAACGGATTCTAAAAGCTAATACAAATATATAGCTAATCTATACTTAAAATATACACTGTGGGCAAAATTAAATTGGAACCCTCTTTAATGCTTAATAACTTTTTTATTTTCAAAGGATTTTTTATCATTTTTGGATATGTTATGGCCTAAGGTATTAGGATTAAAAAGAACTTTGCAAAGACGATCTACTTCAGTGGCGTACCGAAAAGGGAGTATTTTTCGAAACCAATGTTTTTCAGGTCGTTGCAAAAATCGGCCAAATGAAATAGAGATGTAAAAATGGGCATAAAAGATTTGAAAGGGTTCGGAATATTGACCATTAAAAAACCAGGTCAATACAAACAAAATTAAAATTTATACTTTAATTTTGATAAAACCATGTCTTGTGGGCCAAGTTAAATTGGATCCTTTTTTAATGCTTAATGACCTTTTATTTTCAAAGGATTTTTTATTATTTTTGGATATGTTATGGCCTAAGGTATTGAGATTAAAAAGACCTTTGCAAAGACGGTCTACTTCAGTGGCGTACAGAAAAGGGAGTATTTTTTTAAACCAATGTATTTCAGGTCGTTGCAAAAATTGGCCAAATGAAATAAAGATGTAGGAATGGGCAAAAAAGATTTGAAAGGGTTCGGAATATTGACCATTAAAAAACTAAGTCAATACAAACAAAAATAAAAATTGATACTTTAATTTTGGAAAAACCATGTCTTGTGGGCCAAATTAAATTGGATCTTTTTTAATGCTTAATAACCTTTTATTTTCAAAGGATTTTTTGTAATTTTTTGGTATGTCATGGCCTAAGATATTAGAGTTAAAAAGAAATTTGTAAAGCGGGTCTACTTCAGTGGCGTACATTAAAATTTAACATATTTTTTTTATATTAAAAATTTTAAGTAGATTCAAAATTTCTGTACGCCAATGAAGTAGACCCGCTTTGCAAAGTTTTCTTTGATTCTAATGTCAGGCCATAACATATCCAAAAATGATACAAAATCGTCACCACAAACAAAATTAAAATTTATACTTTAATTTTATTAAATGTCTTGTGGGCCAAATTAAATTGCATCAATTTTTAATGCTTAGTGACTTTTTTTGCAAAGGATTTTTTTTTCATTTTTGGATGTTATGGCCTAAATTTTGAATCTACTTAAAATTTTTAAAATTAAAAAATTATTATTTTAAATTTTAATGTACGCCACTGAAGTAGACCCGCTTTACAAATTTCTTTTTGAATCTAGTATTTTAGGCCAAGACATATCCAAAAATTTTAAAAAATCCTTTGAAGATTAAAGGTCATTAAGCATTAAAAAAGATCCAATTTAACTTGGCCCACAAGAGATGATTTTTCCAAAATTAAAGTATCAATTTTTATTTTTGTTTGTATTGACCTAGTTTTTTTAATGGTCAATATTTCGAACCCTTTCAAATCTTTTTTGCCCATTTCTACATCTTTATTTCATTTGGCCGATTTTTGCAACGACCTGAAATACATTGCTTTTGAAAAATACTCCCTTTTCTGTGCGCCACTGAAGTTGACCGTCTTTGCAAAGTTCTTTTTAATTCCAATACCTTAGGCCATAACATATCCAAAAATGATAGAAAATCCTTTGAAAATAAAAGGTCATTAACCATTAAAAAAGGATCCAATTTAACTTAGCCTACAAGACATGGTTTTATCAAAATTAAAGTATCAATTTTAATTTTGTTTGTATTGACCTGGTTTTTTAATGGTCAATATTCCGAACACTTTTAAATCTTTTTTGCCCATTTTTACATCTTTATTTCATTTGGCCGATTTTCGCAACGACCTGAAATACATTGGTTTTAAAAAATACCCCCTTTTCTGTACGCCACTGAAGTAGGTCGTCTTTGCAAAGTTCTTTTTAATCCCAATACCTTAGGCCATAACATATCCAAAAATTATTAAAAATCCTTTGAAAATAAAATAGTTATTAAGCATTAAAGAGGGTTCCAATTTAATTTTGCCCACAGTGTAGTTTTCATATTAAGAAAGTGGCATTTACAAGCAAATCAAATTAATAAATTTAGAATTAATAAACCGATGCGTGCAAAATACAGCATCATTTTTTCCTAAATGCGGCAGATAAATAAACTTTTAAAAATGTTTGCTCTTGGCAAAATCGAACTGTTACATGGTCATCATAAATAATGCTCATGGAAATAATGATAACTTTCAATTTTTTAACTATAATTTATTACATTCCCGATTATTATAAATACTCCTATAATTTCTCTGGGAATATTTATTAATTCATAGCAACTTGACAACGTGCACCGGGCATCAGTTTCGCTGGCCAAACAGCATCCATTTACGGTCGCTTGTCGCTAGCGCGTTAACGAGTTCCCTACCCCGCCTACCCGACTGTTTTCAGTTCTTTGTTGGGCTCTAGCCTTGCGACGGACGCGACGCGACGTCCCGTATAGTTATACCAGAGACAAGGGAGAGACTGATAATTGACCCCGTTAAATTGCCAGTGGTTCTTTATCTCTTTTTATTTCACGTGCCTTCCTATACTTATTTTCTTGTCATTCATCAAGGCAAGCGAACGTAGGTGGAGCAGCCATCTCTTTCCTCGTGGTTGCCAAGTTGCCTACAGTTTCTTTGTAAGTATAAATTTCGATGCTCTTTTTTGCTCACGCTTGATTTAGAAACAAAAGATATATCATGAATCAAAAATTGTCAACTTGACAACGCTGCGCCGGAACTGTGATGCGCGCCGATGACGAGCCAGGTGTCAATTTTTTAAAGGTCTCCAACTAGGATATTCAAAATTTTGTTGTTTTCTTTGTGAGAAAGATCGAAAAACCATTATCTCAAGAAGCAATGGCCTAAAAGAAATCTGATAAGTGGATAAAAATTAATTTCTCAACCACTTGTAAGTCCTGAACACGTATATTTTCCTCACTTGCATTTCAAATTTGAATTAATGGAAATTTTTCAAGGAAATGGATAGAGGTGGTAACGGTTACCAATTCTTAAAGAATAAATTCCCTTCGATCGGTGAGGCAAAAATAAGGGAGCTCATGGAGGACAATGACTTTGAGGAAAGTCTGAATAGGTTTGAAGCAGCTGCATGGAAGTCTTTTAAGAATATCGTAACAGAATTTCTGGGCAACAAAAAAGCTGAAAACTATGAACACCTCGTTTCAGAATTCCTTAAAAATGATAAAGCTCTAGCATGCAGCATGTCCCTAAAAATTCAGTTTATGAATTCACATTCGGACTTCTTTCTCGACAAACACTATGAGCGATTTCTCCAAGATATTTCAGCAATGGAAAAACGTTATCTGGGCAAATTGAATCCAAATATGCTCGCATACTATTGCTGCACTAAAAAGGGGTGTTTCTCAAGCAACGTACAGCAGAAAATCTAAAAAAAGTACATTCTGATTTAGATTTTATAGACTACAGATACATGTCAGTAAATTCAATAAAATTAATTATTTCACAACAGTTGGTAATAATTTTATTTTTTATTATTACAAAAACTTAGTCCGTTACAAACAAATGCTACTCAAATTTAGAATCAGTGCAAGAAATATATAGAAGAAACAGCCATTTAACAGACACAAAGTTAAATTTTGTCGACGAGTATAATATTTTTTCAGTTCAAGTTCAGACTTGGTGATTAATCAGTAGTAGTTCACAATATCATGTATCAACTTAACGTTTTTCAAAATATTGAAGGTTTTAGAATTACGGAATACTATGATTTTTTCGATATAATTGCTTACCTATTTAGATATCTGTTGGCGTTCCAATGCATTTATAATGGCTTAGTTCTCATTTTCATTTAAATATCGTATTTCTTCAACCATGTTTCTCTGATTTGCTTATTTTTCTATAAATAGTATTTTTCATATAGCCTCAAAGGAAGATATACATGGGCGTTAGGTCTGGGGAGTTAGCAGACCAGTTGATTGTTCCGTATCTCCCCATCCACATTTGATAATTAGTATGAAAAAAGTCTCTTGCTGGCAGAATATTACAGGGAGGTGCTTCATCTTGTTGCCAAATTATATTTTGCAGAGTTAGAAGTGATTAAATTTGGAAAATAACATAATAGGTAATTACAATACCACCCATAAACAAGGAAATAAAAAAACGTATAATTTTTTGCTTAAATTAAATGTTCTGCATTTCTCCCGTTACTCTGGTCACATAGCTCGTGAATTCATTTCTGGCGTTCAAGTGCGTTTATAATTACTTCGTTTTAATTTTTAAATAAATTTTATATTTCTTCGACAAATTTTCTCTGAATTGCTTCAATATTGTTACTTCTTTCTCTATAAACTGTTGGAAGGTTTCCACGGGCATTAGATCTGGGAAATTAGCGGACCACTTGATTGTTTCACTCACCCGCACTTAATAATTATTATGAAGAAAATCTCTTACTGCCAGAATATTATAGGTAAGTGCTCTAACTTGTTACCAAATTATATTTGGCAGAGTTTAAAGTGGTAGTTCATGGATAAAGTGTTCAATTTAATTTTCCAAAAGTTCTAGATCTCTTAACTTATTTAAGGTATCACCATTTTATAAAAACTGGACTTAAGAACTTATGCCACAAAATGTCGCACTAAACTTGTATGGCGAACCGCTCTTGAAAAGCAATTGGCTTAACTGCTTGTGTACTTTCATCGGACCAAATATGACAGTTTTTCCTATTAAAAATAGGGGCAGTGGTAAATATCGCCTCAACCGTCCACAAAATTATATTGAAATAATTTGTATCTTAATAAAAACTTCCTCTTATAATTTGAACAAATTCATGCCTTCTTTTTTTGTTCGTTGTTTATTGTTGAACTGGCCTAATTTTAAAATCGTGGTATTCATATTGATTTAAAGTTCTCTGAACTGTTCCATAAGTTACTCTTTTGTTTCGTGATCCATACCATAAACCGGTTACATTTTGGCACTGTTATTTGAAGTCCAAGATAGGCGGTGTACGTTGACCGCCTAGAGGGTGTACAACGTAGATTTTTAAAAATTCTCTCCTTCAAAGATTTTCTAGCTCAACAGCCCTTCGACATTCGACCACTGATCATTAAAGGAACGATTTCTGATGTAATTTTCTTATCTTAGGTAAAATTGTAAATAACAACGACCCAGATATTCTTTCTTTAATAATTTTCATATACTGCACTTTAACCTAAGAACAAATATCTTATTTTATATGCATTTTAGAAAGACCAACTGTTCTCAAAATTCTCCATTGTGTAGAATAGCAATGAATGCCAAGGCAACGAACATTAACAAGAGACTAGAAGGTCCACTCTCAGTCGGCACTTTTGATGTAGCGCTTACATAGGTCTCGCCTTTGTAAGCGCTACATCAAAAGTGCCGACTTCCACGGCTAGATGATAAAAGGGTCATACCACAAAAGAAAAAAAATATTTCAGTGCTAATAACGTGGCACGAGGCCTGAGCTTTTCACCAGGTCCCGCGACGGGCAAGGAGAATTATTGAATGGAATTTGCGCATGTGAAAATTTGTAGCTCCTCTAGCGGAACCCACTGCACTGTTTGTATCCCTCCTGTTCATGAATAAATAAACAAATAAATAAATACCTTATATCTCTGACCCAGTCTTTGATAAATTTTCTTGGACTTTCTTGAAAATATAGCAATGTAATACGATTTCTTTCTTCGTTTCTTTGTTTGGTCATTCTCTTATTTACTAGAGACGCTGTACCTTGCAACAGCGTCCTTGCATTAATCATAGTTGCTACAGACGGTACTCTTCGATCATGCTGAACATTTTCCCTATAACCCTCCTCTTCACGAATAGATAAACAAATAAATAAATACCTTATATCTGTGATCCAGTCTTTGATAAATTTTCTTGGACTTTCTTGAAAATAAAGCAACTTAATACGATTCCTATCTTCATTTCTTTGTTTGGTCATACTCTTATTTATTAGAGACGCTGTACCTTGTAACAATCAGAGTTGCTACAGACGGTACTCTTCGATCATGCTGAACATTTTCCTTATAATATTCTTGTAACATTATTATCATTTATGAACTAAAGCTGTATCTCTAGGTAGCAGCAGCAGCATGTATCTAAGAAGGGAAGCAAACAAAATCATAGTATTTCGTAGTTCTCAAATCTTCAATATTTCGAAATCCGTTATCTTTTGATACTTGATATATTATGCAAAAAATATACAAAATTGAATAGAAAATTCCAAGTCATACGAAAATGTGGTATATTATATTAAAAAAATAGTTAGCATATGCCTTGCCTTTTAAGCATACATTAAAATAAAAGTATGTGTAAAAGCAGATGAAATGAAATATCTTTTGCTTGGAACATATATTTTTATTCTGCAAATAATGGAGATGTTTCCATTTAAATATTTATCTAGATCACTCTGTACATACATAAGTGTTTAATAATTCAGTAATAAAATTGTATTATAAGACTTTCGACACCTTTTTTCAAAACGACACCAGTGGCGGCTCGCGGCTTTGAAAAGTGGGGAAGAGCTGCCGACGTCGATAGAGGGAAAAATTTTTGGGGTCCACGCCAATTTGTTAATAATTATTACCTGTATTTTAGGTATCAAAAAATAAAACATATTCATAATGTATTAGCAACAAATCATTTTGCTGCTAATACAAATGTCTACGAATAACACACTAAAACTAGTATATATAGAAAATATCTCTTGTATAATACTATAATGGGTCAACCGTTGAATGTAAATAAAAAATAATTCCAAGAATTCACGGCGGAATGTCCCCTAATAAACTCGCAATAAACGAAACAACGTGTTTTCGCGTTGATCTGAGAATGGCAGTGCTACACGCCAGCTCTTCCAATCATTACAAACCAAACAAATGTACGACCATTACGACGTCATCGTTGTCATGGCAACCAACTAGTTGCGCTTATACTTTTGATGACTCGACGGCTCTCGAGCAAAACTTCTTCCATAAAGGTCTACATAAATGATAATGAAATTGACACTGCTGTCGGCGCGTACGCGAAAAGAAATAAACATTTTCATGAGCGTTCACCTCTGTTCTATTCCATAGTGGACTTAACGGGCAATGTGCAGGTGGCGAGATTCTTATGAAGCCTTGATTTTAATACTTGAAAATAATTGAATTATTAGTTATTAGAGGGGTAACGGGAAACAGATTATTCCTAAACTAAGAACATTTTATCATTGAATCTTAAAATATATTATTTTACTGATGAATGAATTAATTGTATTTCTTTAAATTACATTTTCTTGAGGAAGTGGCACTTCCCCTACTTCCGCTGAATAACCGCCACTGAACGACACCATATATTTTACGTTGTCCTCTCTAGTTATTCCCTGCGCCATCCATCGCTCTCAGAAACTATATTTGGTAAAATATCCTGTTAACTTTGAAAAATGGACACTTAGATCGAGCTGTTGAAAATTCCTGGAACGTATTCTGGTGCGGTTCAAATGGGGAAGGAATAAAAATGGCTGCACATAAAATGCCAGAAGTATTTGGCCAAAACGCACAACTGCCGCTATTTGTATTTGTTCGCAGAATAAGAATCAGGAAATGCCCTGGGAAATTTTTGTATCATAATTCAGCAAAGAAAACGCCTTTCCCTCATTAATCACGAAGATTAATATTAAAGAAGAAAATGTATGGGGTAGATGAAGGTAACCCAGCGACACGTCTTTCCGCTTGTTGACTTCATAGGAAATGTGGATACATAAACATACATGCACAGCAACTGGCATACGTATACATGTACATACATATACACATAAATCGGAGAAAAAGACACAAAAAGGAGCCAGTACGCTCAGTTGTGGCTTCGGCTAGGCTAACTCGCATTTGGAAGACGTCAGCTGAGCATCGCCACGGAGGTAAGCCAGTACTTCCCAAGACAATCCGTATGTCCAAGAAATCTTCTTTTAACTAAATCATTTCAAAGGCACGACGGCACTATGCTATATTAGCCGCTTATGACTGGTGGGATAACGTCACTTTCAGTTTATCTACGGGCAGCGAATTTATTACAACAGATCTAGTAGTTCAGTGGTCAGACTCTGTGTTTGTAATATGGATAACCCGTGTTCGATTCCCGTCGTCGATGACAATGCATGCTTTAAAAAAATGAAGGTTATGTTTATTTATTTTTGTAAATTTGGGTTAGTTAACATTAGGTTTATTTGGTTACGCCCGGAACGAGCGAAGCGAGCGGCGAGCCCTACGTGAAGAGTTAACAGTACTTTAAGGTGACGTTAATCCACCAATCAGAAGCGGATAATATAGCATAGTGCGGTACGGCTGTAAAGGATCGATTATGCTATTCGTTTATGACCGTGTTATAAATCCCTTTAACTGCACGGTACTATCACCCATTAATACAATTCAATATTTCTGGTTAATTTTTAATTTTCACTTACAATAAGCTAACCTTGTTGGCTTCATCAGGAATAGTGTATTCATATATGTACGTACATACATGCTCTCATGCACATCATCTGGTATACGTCTGCCTACATACATATACACATAAATCTACAGAAGCCACAAACAGGAGCCAGTACCCTCAATTGTGGCTTCGGCTAGGCTACCTCACATTTGGAATGCATCAACCGAGCATCGCCACGGAGACAAAATACAGGTACTTGTCATAATAATTCGTATGTCCAAGAAATCTTCTTATAAATAAATCATGTTTATACCTGCAAATAATATATAAATAAAATAACAAATAGAAAGAATCAATTATCTTTTAGTTTTGGCGCACGGGAATAGTGACAAATTATGGTCGTGAGTTTTTCAATTCTGCTAGCAACTTAAAAATTTACTTTTCTTGCTAACAAAAAATATAATAATATAGAAGATAGTCTATTAGTAGAGCCTTGACAGCATTTTTAATGCCTATATAATAAAAGAGAGTCAATATACAGAAATAAAAAATGGCAAGGAAAATCCGTGAAGAACCATTAGCGAAATTGTCAGTACAGGAACGGGCACGATACTAAAAAACCGTGGCAGACGAAACATTTTAAGACAAATTGACATTTTTCGAAGATTATTGTATAAAACTAAAAAAGATGGTTTCGCAAATAAATCGATCATTTGAGAAACAACATAAGTCAGCTTGTGCAAAATGTTCAGAAACTAGATAACACATTATAGAATAAGTCCCTGGTTAACTACATAACTCACGATTTTTCCTTCAATCTGTTGTAATGATCCAAATTGGTGTTAACAGGGATTTTTTTATAAACTGTCATTTGAAGCAGGAAAAAAATTTTGAATGTCGATGACTTATGTTGTTTCTCAAATTAACGACACTTTTAATTTTTGTTTGCCTAATTATGTTGTAGTTGTGGTTAGAAATTGATTAAACTACGTTTTGTTAGAAACAACATATATTTAGAGGAACACAACTACTACGCTCGACGTAACCATTCTTCCAAATACCCCTCTAACATGTCTCACAACGCTCTTTAATAATAGTACTACGCTCGACGTAACTCCACACTCCCAAATACCCCTCTAACATGTTTCACAACACTCTTTAATAATAGTACTACGCTCGACGTAACTCCACACTCCGAATTACCCCTCTAACATGTCTCACAACGCACTTATATTAATAATACTACGCTCGACATAACTCCTTAAAAATGATAAAGCTCTAGCATGCAGCATGTCCCTAAAAATT
>JAEQML010075169.1:0-13951 GCA_016904865.1 Pissodes strobi
GTAAGGCGTGTCGTCACAGATAAAAAACACAAATCGTGACAATATTTTCGGCTTTTTTATTTTTAGCAGTATCCTAAATTGCAAAAAATGGTAAATTTACTACTATACAAAAAATTTAATATTAATAACTGGTATTTACACCACGAGCTCAAATAACTGCCTCTATATGCTTTGGCATTCCCTCGATTAAATGCTGAATATCGATTTGATTGATTTGTTCCCATTCATGAGTCCAATAAAGGCTTCAGATCTAGAACGGAAAACATACTTAAGAAGGTAAATGGTATCATAACCCCCAACAAAAATGAAGTAGTGGATGACTGGAAGCATTACTTTGACAAGTTCCTATACATAGATCAACAAAATTAACTTACTACAAACGAGTACCAAACTGGAGAACCCTCAGTAGAGCACACTGCATATGAAGAAACTTTCAATGCTATCAAGATGCTCAAAAGTAACAAAGCACCAGGCAAACACAACATACCAGCAGAGCTGCTTAAATTTGGAGGATAAACACTACACAGGCATCTACATAGACCCATTACCCTTATATGGAATCAGGAGGAAATACCAGATGAGTGGAAACAAAGCCCCATCATTCCTATCCATAAAAAGGGGGACAGATCAAAATGTAGTAACTATAGAAGGATATCCTTGATCAACACATCATATAAGATCCTTGCAAACATACTGTTGGAACGCCTTAAATCCATCGTAGAGTCAGGCATAGGAGACTACCAATGTGGATTCCGTAAAAATAGATCTACCGTCGGCGTCGATCAGATATTTACAATAAGATACATATAAATATGTTTTATATTATTGTGGAGGATTCATTTTTACCTTGAAATTGATTACCTTTGGCTCCACAAATGATTACTCTTATTTTCAATTGGTACAGAGCCTCTTCGGCTCTGGCTCCGGGATGTAAACTGCAAAAGTGCTAGTTTAGTGACACTAATGAATTACCTAAATATATTCTACGTTTCGATAGGCAAGTCTGCTATCGTTATCAAAAATGGAAGAAACTAAAAATGAAAATGGTTGGCAAATACAATACAACAGTAAAAATCTCCTGCAGGTTGTCAAGCTTTGAACTGACTTTGTCAAGATGACAATTATAATGCCATATTTAATTACTGATAACTGGTCTTTAGTGTGATACTGAGGCGTTATTTGGTAAATTAATTTGTTTTTGAAGTTTTATATATCTATAATTTGGTGTTATTCGCTTACGAAGAATTTAATGATTTTTGTTGAAATGGTTAGTTAATTTTTAAGTGTCCCTTATCAACTTCAGTTTTTAGCAAAGGTAACCTAGTGCTATTAAAATTAACATAAGTTGAAGCAACACATTCATCTTTATTTAATGAAATTAAAATAAGCGTAATCATTTGTGGAGCCAAAGGTAATCAATTTCAAGGTAATAAGATACATGTTGGGAAGTTAACAGAGAAATTTATCAACAGTTTCAGACAAGCGTACGATAGTACCCACGATACACATATAACGGTATGCTGATTTCTAGACTCGTTTTTGACTCACCCGCGCATCTACGTCACACGGGAAAAAATGTTCCTTTTGAAGCTGTCATAGTTTATAAAATTAAGTGAATTTTTACATTTGTTTTGTGTCTATATATATTATAGGATTATTTAAATTAAAAACTTATAGTATAATTATGCCGAACTGTGTTGTGGCTACTTGTAAGAACAATAATAGGACCACCAAAGGGAGTAATATTAAATATTTTCGTTTTCCTAAACATGAGTTAGCAAATCAGTGGATTCGTGCTTGTCGAAGAGAAGATGGAATTATCATAAAAGATGGTGAGTATCTGTAATTATTAAAGCTTTACTTTATTATTTATTATTTTTATTACATATTTCCACGATTTACATGATTTTTTATGGCAGTGGCACACACTCTAATGGCGCGTTTTCACGGGTCGATCTGAGTTGAAGGATTTGGGTCGTTCGACCATAGTTCGACCTGTGTTGAAAGCAAAAAGGTTTACACGGTTACACGGTAGGCGATGAATGTTGAATAATTGTAGGAGAAAATGGCGTCACGTCAAATTATTGATGTAGGTGTGCAATTAATTTGTTGTTCAATTCGAGATGAAATAATGCCAAATTAAAAAAGAAGAGGAATAAACGAAGGTGTTGGTAGACGAACGTTGATTTTAAGACGAAATACCCATGGTGCATCACAAAGTCTGCTTCGAGAATAATTCTCGTTGATTGTGGAAGTTCCAGAGGCTTATAGGAATCATCTAAGAATGGATAATGCACATTTTGTAGACCTTTTAGAAAAAAACTATTAGAATAATTCGAAGAAACGATACAAATCTCTACGACGTGAAGTTTACACATTCCATTCCAGCCGTTCGACATCGATTCGGCGGCAATCGCTGGCCAAAAGTAGACGGTCTTTCTACTTCTGTCGAATTGACTCACTCCGCCGAACGGCCAAGCCGAAAGGTGGTTTACATATTCAATTTTCTTTCGATTCAATAATCGACCCAAATCGTTCAACTCAGATCGACCCGTAAAAACGCGCCTTAAGGGAGATCCTATGGCTAGAGATGGATCCTAATTTCAAGTACCGTACCGTGATTTTAGCTGCCGCTAATTCGACATTCGGGTGCTGCTGTGCCTTAGTTCCGTTCTTTAAACATTCTTTTTAGATATACCACTATCTAGACGCGGTTCACGGTCGAGCCAGACACTATGTGGTTAAAAAATATTCGCCAAAATTTAAATAAGGAAAAAAAATAAAGCAACATGTATTATTGAAGTGTGATTGAAGTGAAACTTCTTAACGCGCGCCGGGACGAATATTTACACATGCTCACATATGATGGTACCAGGGTGCTAAAATCGGTTAGGTTCTGTAGCGCTACAAAATCTCATTGATTTGCGTACCTAATCGCGCCATGTCTTCGCGATGCAATCGTTCTGTTCCAACAGCTCTCGTGGCCGAGTGGTCTAGGTGGTTAGGTCTCGATTCGGCGTCTCTATCGTCGGAGCGGCGCGGTCAGAGTTCGAATCCCGTTGGTTTTTTAATTTTTTTTTTAAGGTTAAGTTTCTATCAGGTCGTGATTTCCTTGACAACTTCTTGATTTTGTCTTGATCTTGTCTTGATTTCAAGATAAGATCATGACAAGAAATGATCCTTGTTTTTCAAGACAAGACAAGAAATTAGTTCTCAAGTCCAAGATTTCTTGGAAAGAAACCAACAAAATCTTGAAATTTGTTGAAAATATAAAATAAAAAAAAAACTCATTTGTTTTGCTAGTTTATTAAAAAAAAACGAAGCACTGAAACATTTTTAATGGAATGATAAAAAAATTATTATGTAAAAAATAACTTTTTTATTTTCAAAGATTTTTGGATGTGTTATGGATTAAGGTATTGGGATCAAAAAGTACTTTGCAAACCGAGTCTACTTCAGTGGAAATGAAATAAATTTGTAAAAATGGGCAAAAAATATTTGAAAGGGTTCAGAATATTCACTATTAAATAATGAGGTCAATACAAAGAAAATTAAAATTGTACTTTAAGTTTGGTAAAACTATATCTTGTGGGCTAAATTAAATTGAAACATTTTTTAATGCTTAATGACTTTTTATTTGCAAGGAATTTTTTTTATTCTTTTTGGAAATGTTATGGGCTTAGATATTAGAATCAAAAAGAACTAGCTGATCTACTTCAGTGGCATGGCGTAGAGAATATTTGAATTTACGTAATTTTTTTAAATTAAGAAAAAATTAATTTATGAAGGAATGAACTATAAAACAATACTATCATGACCGCGTGCCTCTCGATTCTACGCATCAAGTATAAACATCACATCAACCAATCTCGTCCCGACTTTTTTACTTAGTTCTCAAATGTTGAAATAATACTTAAATAACCATTTATACATTTAAATTATTTTCTAGAGTAAAACTATGTATAATATATCAATTATAATTAGTAATATAAATATGGAATGAAAATGCTTTTATTCTTTAGTTAACACACGTACACGTATAATTAGGAACGTACCTATTATCGAAAATATCCTTTAAAATCCCCCAAAACTCCGAATATTGCATTTCAAAACATATGTTCTACACACGCTTACATAGCAGAATCGAAAGCGTCGTTCCCGTGTGACGTCACACGTTTCTATGTGGGAGGTTCTGCCTGCGCAAGAGCATACCGTTATATGTGTACGATTGCCATATACTTTACAAGTGTCAAGACGCACCGATTGCGAAAATTCGCGCAGGTGGTGTATCAAATGATTTCTATGAAATGTTTAGTATTTCACTTCACTAATCGCCCTCTGCTCGCTACGAGGGCGCAACCCACAAAAACTAACCCAAGGCATGCCCAAAATGAAGAAAATTTTTTTTTACATGCATAACCTTAAAAAAAAGTTTCGTCGCTGATGGGACTCGAACCCGGCCCACCGGCGCCGCCCAGAGTGGCTGCCGCCGTATAACAAACATACCATCTAACCACTGGACCACCAGGCTCACTGCGCAATTTGCCGAAAATTAAACGACTTTTGTTGCCAAATGTGTGTCAAACTGTCATAACCTGAGCTTGCGCGAATTTTTGCAATCGGTGTACCTATTCGCTCCTTATAATTTGTATCCGTAACCTCAAAATTAACGAAAAAAAAACTTGTTAAAGTGGGAACTTCTTAGGCGAGTTCAACACATTTTGTCTACTGGATAATGAATAGGACTAGGCCGTCATATTTAACGCGTCAGACGCAGATTAGCGTTAATGCTCATTCCGGTAATTTTTAGATATTTGGCCATTTTACTCGAAAACGACTAAAAATGGAGTTTTCATATTTGGTAGGACAATAAGGATAAAAAGGAATTTGCGTAAATCAGAGCTGATATTTTAAAACGAAAACTAGCGCCCACCGACCATCAATAAAATTAATTAATCGCCGTAACCCATAACGTATCGCTCATATAATGTCTATAATTCGCATGGAGAAATATATCTTGACGTATTGAGGAATGAGCGAAATAAATAATATCTGTCATTTATGCTTTGTAGTAGATCTCTAAAAATGATTCTTTAATCAGGGCATTGACCAGATTTACTCGGTCGACGCTCGAAGAAGCTGAAGAACATTTAATGGAACTCCCTATAATCTATTACATTCACTTGTAATTTGAGATAAAGGAGGCCATGCTTTTGTTATTTGGTCTTGGCAGATTTGATTGTCAACATGACAAACCAAGATTTACAACACTAAAGCGTAGTTTCCATAATACCGTTTTTGGTTCCAGCAACGCGCGATACTTTAAGCTGATTGGCGACTCGAGATTTTGCGTTGATATTTAACATCTGATTAATGAATGTCAAAGTTGTCATATACTTCGTTGATACGTGACTATAACCTCTAAATAAACCAAAAAAAAATTTGTTAAAGTCAAAACTTTTTAGGCGAGTTCATCATATTTTTTCTGGGTAGTGAATAAGACTGGGTCGTCAGATTGGCGTTAACGCTCATTCCGGTTATTTTTAGTTGCTTGGCATTTTCTCGCAAACGGCTAAAAAGGGAGTTTGTGAATTTGGTAGGAGAGTAAAAAGGGACTTAAGAAATATATCAAAAAATCAGTGAGTCGGAATGCACAAATCAGAGCTGATTTTAAAGTCTGTTGTCTTATTCAGGGGCATTAATTTGGGTATTGTTATGGTATGGTACTTTAGTGTAATAGTAGCGTCTTCTCACAGCGATCTATTTTGACCTTTTCTGTTCTTTTCTGACCTTCGAATCGGCAGAATTACCCATGTGTTCACGGTACACTGGATTGCTTATAACCGTCTGATAAGTGAATGGTTAGATAGTGTGCTTGTGATGCGCAGGTTGCTGGATCGATCCCCGGCAGTGTCAAACTGTGTTCTTAATTCTCTCTTAGGTTGTGTTTGTAAAAAGTTTTTTTCCATAATTTTGGATATGCCTTGGTTAGTTCCTGTTTATTGAGCCCTCGTCCCCCGGAGCGAGTGGAGGTCCTTGCGAAATAACTTAATTATTGTCGACATTCGGCCAGATGCCGAAGGTCACCAGAAAAGATCAAAACCGACCGCTATCTGAAGACGCGCTTTACAGGCGTAGCCGACTATATCAAAATCGGTCTCTCCTATTGGTCGATCCGCATGGCCCTCAGCTCGCTTCGCTCGCTACGGAAGCTTAACAAAAGGAAACTAACCAGGTGCTAACCCAATTTAATCCAAGACACACCCAAAATAAAGAAAAAAAACTGTTTAGAAACATAATCTTAAAAAAAATAAAAAAAACAACGGGGTTCGAACCCGTGCCGTCCAGGTGAGACCCAACTATCTAAACCTCTACACCACGAGAGCTCTTGCGACAAATTGATTGCGTCACGAAGACATATTGTAATACGAGATGGGTCGACCAATAGGAGAGGCCGATTTTGATATAGTCGCCTACGCCTGTAAAGGATCTTTAAAGGCTAGTTATAATCATATATCATATACGTCTTTTATACGTATATGACATATGTAAACACATTGAGACTCATCATTCTTTTTTGCAAAAAACGCTGAGACACGTCAATTAGTATTTTTGATTCCGCATCTTGCAACATAAAATGGAAGTATATAGAGTGTCCCAAAAAAGCTTGGCAGCAAAAAAACATGTTTTTTTTAATGGAACACTTTGTATATTATTGCATATTTTAATTGTGCGAAGCATTCTAGACATATTTCATGTATAATATTCCATGCCTATCTCCAACTGTTTTTGAAATATTGACAGATGAAAATCGACAATTTACCAAGTTTGACAACCTATAAAATCTAAACGGCTAAAGATAAAGCAAAATGGCTTGAACTTTGTATCTTATTTTTTCATAAGCTATCGTTTGACACTAACTTTAGATTTAACCAAAGGTTAAATTTAACTGGAATTTCTTAACCTCTGGTTAAATGTAAAGTTAGTGTCAAGCAGTAGCTTATAAAAAACCAAGATGGGAAAGTGCAAACCATTTTGCTCTATCTTTAGCCGTTTAGATTTTATAGGCTGTCAAACTTAGTAAATTGTCGATTTTCAACTGCCAATATTTCAAAAACCGTTGGAGATAAGCTGAGGATATTATACATGAAATATGTCTAGAATTCTTCGCACAATCCAAATATGTAATAATATACAGGGTATTCCATTAAAAAAAAAACATCTTTCTTGCTGCCATGCTTGTTTAGGACACTCTATACACATACATTTTATGTCGCAAGATGCGGTATCAAAAATACTAATTGAGGTGTCTGAGCGTTTTTTCAAAAAAGCATAGGTGAATTTTTATCGAATTTATCAGATACTTTACGGATACACTGTATATTCGCAGTGTATTTGGATCCATAGGATAATGTTATTATTGTTATTAAGCTTATTTTTGAAATGACAACTTTTTGAGGCGCGTTTAGCACACTTTCTCTTCGATAGTGAATAAGACTGAGTGATCACGCTCGCACATGTGATGCTAAAAAAACAGTCAGCGGAGCTATTTCAGTTATCAAAATCTATTGTTTCATTATTATTTTTCTCGAAAACTGCTGCAAGTGGAAGTTTGGGATTTGGTACATTTTTAAGGCAACACTTGTGGTCGTTGAGTGTTAATTGTTTTTCGCAATCAAATTTTTCGTTTTACAATTCTGTGATATTTGAAGTGAATGCTTTTTTGACTGCATGCTGCATGAGAGTGATTTTTCAAGGGCGCGTCACAAAACGCTTTGAAATTTTCATCTCGCAAAAGATATAAAGAATATTTATTTATTTATTTATTTAGTGATACATTTCTAACAGGCCGAAGCCCAATTACAAGAAATTCAAAACTAATTACAGGAATATTTTCATTGAAACAGTATACATTTAAACTAATACTAAGGAAATAGAAACTAATTAACAACATTAAGAAAGACTTATAGATGATATGACTGGTATATCTCTGATTTATTGTTCGAGGAAAAATTACTGTGCCTTGGCACTCTCTTGGGCTTGCAGATATTCGTTATTTACATACCCTCAACACCATGATTACATTTTTTCAAGTTTAATAATATTTCATTGCCTTTTTCATGACCGTTTAACGTTACTTTTAATATTTTTTTACCAGTGAAAACTGGGAACAACTCGTCAAATCATGATTTTTCTGTCATTCCAGTTTGGCTATTCAGCAGCAGACGCATTTGAACTGACACAAAAATAATCCTTAAATATTTTCTTAATAAGATGGAGCATGGCGGTTTATTCTCTTTGAAAGGAAATTATTTATATTATAACTGGCAGAAATATTAAGGGGGAAGGCATTGACAAGCGACACCAAATTTGGTGAAAAATCCACCTTTTCTAAAATTTAAAATGGGGGTATTAAGGACCCATTGCCGTGATCTTTTAAACATTCAGTGTATCCAGAAAGAGTAAAACATTTATGTTTTTGGAAATAGCCGATGTTCATATACGTCAGTAGTATCATACACCCCTTAAAAGGAGCCGCAAAACTGTAATAAATAAATACAAAGCACTAAAGCAGTTAAGCGTGTCCTGAAAGGGTGCAATAATAATGTAATATAATACCTTCCAACTTAACAACTCTCGACTCTATTGACCGAAATTTACAATTTTATAAGGCTCCATTTTCCCTCAAAAACATCAGGTACACGAGCGGTCTATTTATTTGCAAATTTTCTTGGTATTTTAGAATTTTCAGGCTCCAGTTCGTTTATTATTCATAGGGCGACTAATTTGAACTGTCATTAGCCAATTTAAGCATTTGCTAAATTAATGTGCTAATATGGCATTAATCGATGCCTGATATGCATAACGATGAGTTCATTTAGCAGTTACTAATCGTATTTCAAAGTAATGGCTCTTATTATCTATTTTTTTTTCGCCGTATGGCGTAAGTTAAATATAATTTAATTACGAAATAGGAACTTACTTATTTAGAAGCCTTAATCCCAGGTTAAGGAATATTCACATTTAACATTCCGAATGTGCTATGAAGACTACATACAAAACACACAATATTTCTGAAAAATAACGAAAACCTGCGATAAAGAACACGTCAGAAACACTAGCGGCTAAAATTGAATACTCCTAATAATCAAATTATATTCTTGTTACCGTTTTTATTTAATTAGTATGTAATAAATTAAATAAAGGCGGCTTTTCTAATTTAATTTTCGAAATCGTGTTAAAAGTGTCTTTGTTAGGAGCCTCTGCTGAGTGGTGATCCACTTATAGTACAAAGTAAATATCTGGAAATAAAATAGTTTTGGACGGGAAAATATTTTAGAGGACATGTTGCAAGAGAACCCTGTACAAAATAGCGAAAATAAAGTTACCAAAAAACATGTTGAGCATTTGAAAGAACTAGATTAGAATTTATTTGCGTTTTGTTTAGTTTGTTTTGATGTTTAGGTGATAAGTAAAATTATTATTGCACCTATTTTCTTTCCCAAAAATTCCATTTTACAATTTGACATACATTTAATGTCACACAAGTATCTAAAAAGATAATGAAAAAGTAAAGTAACGCCAAATATTAGATATACCAGCCAAATCAGGTCCGTACTAAGAGAAAGCTCAGATGATTGCCTTCAAAATAAAATATAAAATACTTAATTCAAGCATGATGATATTTTGATATTTTATTCAAAAGTGTAATTTTGACTGCAACACGTTTTTGCCCGAATAACGTTTTACTGCCTTGGGTTCGTAGTGTGATTCATCCATTTTCAAGCTTTGATTGAAATTTTACCGTAGATTAATTGCGAATAGAAATGTTTTCATCAAAACCCAAAAGAAATTTTACCACTTTGTGAATACTTTATTGCAAATAAAACAAAATTCGATTCAGTAGGAAAATATAAAATAAATACTATAGCGACCCTCTGCCCTAAATACCTACCTTCCAATTTATTCTCGAATATTCTTTGAAAATAGTCTGGCCCATGTACTTTATGGTTCTTATCGCTCTTGAAAATATACCTCTTCTTCTTAGTAGTAACAATTGTCGGCACTTTTATCTTTCAAATTTATTTATTATATTCATTGAGCACGTCAGACATAATATAAACTCTTCGAAAGGTGATTAGTCAGACGCAAAATAAAATACATTATAGCCAACTGGTATGAAAAATAAAAATCAATATCGTATACATTACCCTCAATTTATAGTAGTTCCCGATTTGACGTTCTTCCTC
The DNA here is from genome assembly GCA_016904865.1 of Pissodes strobi. NCBI lineage: Eukaryota > Metazoa > Arthropoda > Insecta > Coleoptera > Curculionidae > Pissodes > Pissodes strobi. Next base: position 10,251 of record JAEQML010075169.1, read on the forward strand.
GGACGCCAAACAAATATTAGGGATCTACGACATTTTGGCAATAGTGACGTAATTAAAAATTAGCTAAAATTACGGAGATATTGCACATTGTACTTAATTAGTCGTGTAGTGAAATATATCTTGACGTAATGAGGAATGAGCGAAATAACCAATATTTGTCATTTACGCTTGTTTTAAATTTTGTCGCCTTTGTCAAAGGTGTGTAGTAGATCTCTAATCTCGACACGGGTCCACGCTCAGAAGAGAGAAGGGAACTGCCTATAATATATTGCATTCCCTTGTATTTTAGGACAAAGGTGGCTCTTTTTTTTATTTGATCTTTGCAGAAAATGTACTCTGCTTAAAACCGTTTTGCTTCCAGCATCGCGCATTGCTTGATTCTGATTGGCGATTCGACATTTTGCGTTGACATTTCAATTCTTGTTTGTGCATTTATCTTTGCATATATTCCTTTTACTTGATAAACAGACAGAGATAAACAAAGTGAATTTAAGAATTTCAAATTCTTGTTTTTGCATTTATTATTGCATATATTGGGTATTCCTTTACTTGATAAACAGACGGAGATAAACAAAGTGAATTTAAGAATTATGCTATTGAATCACTGGAATCGAGGTTGAATAGGACGAAAGATAGGATTAAAGATGCTTTGTCATTTATACAGAGCTACTAAATTCGAGGGTAAAAAGTCTCAAAATTATACAATGGAAAATAAGAACTTTAGATGCAAACCGTTCAAATTTACAAATTCACTTAAAGAAACAGTGTCCAGATATTTTAGTCTTGTGTGAAACTTGGTTAAATCCAGAAATTAGGTTTAGTTCTTGCTTTTATAATTAGGAATTTAGATGTGTGGGAAGTTGAAATAAACTCGTCTTAACTTCATCAGAATGTACAGATAATGGTTATTGAATTGCACAAATATAATTTTCACCTTGCAAGCATTTATATGCCTCCAAATGCTCCGCTGGAGGAGTGTCACTGGAAAAGACTTATATCATCAATTCCTGACCAGAAACTCATTGTCGGGGATTTCAATGCTAATCACCCTGTTTGGGGTAGTTCTATAGAAAATCGCAAAGGTAGAGTTATGTGTGAGTCGTTATCTTCCCTATTCCTATCTGTGTTAAATGATGGTTCACCCACTAGAATATGTAACCCTAATCAGAATAGATCAGTTGTAGACCTTATATTGGCCAGCCAAGTGTTGGGTACTAAAATAACCTGGGAAGTGTTCGATGATTGTGGCAACAGCGATCATTTCTCCACATCTATTAAGTATTTAGTGCCAGATGAGTCAGGTCCCGGTGAGGCCATCACCAGGAGATGTTTTAGGAGAGCTAATTGGAATCAGTATCATGATTGTGTCCTTTTAGCGGATGGGTTGATATCATATCAACAATTTTAAGGGTCATTGAGCGGGCAGCAGATAGAGCTATTCCCAAAAAGTAATGTCACCAATAACATATTTAAACCATCGGTACCATGGTGGGATGAGGAATGTAATATGGTAATATCTCAAAGGAAAAATGCAATTTGGAGCTATATAAACGACTCAACCTTGGAAAGATTTTTGGAAATGAAGAAAACTATTGCAGAGTCTAGGAGATTTCTGCATAATAAAAAACGACAATCCTTCTGTAAGTTTTGTGCTTCTTTGAACAGGAACACTCCAATAGGAGCGTCTGGAGGACGGTTAAGAAGTTTTCTAATGCTTCTGTGAATAATTTGAGGGCAAGACTTCCAACTTCGGAGATGGCTGGTAAATTGTTAGAAAATTTAACTGTTTATCAGGGTGATCCTAATTTTGAACGGAAATCCTCGGAGGGACAGGTGGAGATGTTTCGGTTGATTGAGTTGGAATCTGTGCTTAGAAGTCGAAAAGGTTCTGCGACAGGTATGGATCTGGTGTCATATTCTATGATAAAATTCCTTCCAGACAGGGCAAAGAAGGCCCTGCTGGGCGTCTATAATGATTGCTTGGATGGAGGGCATACTCCTGAGGAATGGAGAGATACTCTCATATGCCCCTTGTTAAAACATAGCGTCGAACTATAGGCCTATAGCTCTTTCATCATGTCTGCCTAAAATTTTGGAAATGATGATAAAAAATCGTATTGAGTGGAGATTGGAAAATGAGGAAAAAATTCCTAAATTACAGTTTGGCTTTAGGTTGGGAAGATGAAGTTTAGAATGCCTTACATACCTTACATCTAGAGTTCTATGTGGCTTTCTCTAAAGGAACAGATTGCGGTTGGAGTTTTTTTTAGATATATCAGCGGCATACGATAATGTAAATATTTACAAATTGCGTGAAAAGATGTGCTCGTTAGGGATCTCTGCACATTTAATGAATCTGGTATTTGATATAATGTTTAGTAAAAAATTGTATATTAAGGGACAGGATAGCAAAATTAGTGGTCCTGGAATTTCCATTAGGGATCTAAACCAGGGTTCCCCGTTAAGCTCCTTACTATTCAATATTCACACTCAAGAATTGCATGACTTGGTACCAGACCAGGTTTCTTTGACATAGTAAGCAAATGATATGGCTTTTATGTGTGCAGGTAAGGACATACCCTCTGTTATTCACAGAATAAACGATCTTTGGAAAAATTAAACCAGTGGTTCGTAGATTATGGATTTTCGCTGTCTAAAGTCTAAGCGGTCCTCTTCAGACTTGGGATAAGTCACGTGCAACTCCCTTCAGTCATCTACAATAATGATATTATTCCATGGGTACAGGAGACCAAGTACCTGAGCATTGCTCTGAGCTCAAATTCGAAGTGGAATAAGCAAGTTTCTGATATTCAGATCAAAGTTAAAAAGGTCTCAATATTATGCAGGCGATTAGTCGAGTTTGGTGGGGTGCAGACCCAGTAATCCTCAATTACATATATAAAGGCATCATTCGATCTTATTTTAAATACGGAGCGCAGTTGTTTAGTACCATGTCAAAGTACTTAGGGAGGAAGCTGGACAGTCTCCAGTTTATGGCCTTGAGAATAGTGTCAGGCTCTATGAAATCTACTCCAACCAACGTGCTTTTGTCAGAATGTGGAGAGATGTCCTTCGAATTCAGGAGAACGTTATTGACAAGGAGATTTGTTTTGAAAAATATGGCTTTTTGTAACAATCCTATATGAATATATTTGCAAATGTTGAGTTTTTTTTTAGGGGATAAGACTAACGAATACTGGCGTGGTAAGGATTTACCTATCACGGTTCTCGGGTATAGATATCTGAGAGAGTTTGAGGATTTGATTGAGAGGGCAGAGAGGCTTCCATGCTTCGCTTATGGCTTCTATAATCAACTTAAGTCGATTCCTGTTATTGAATTGGGGCTAATTAAGGAAAGTCTGACGAAAGACAGGGAATTCTTGGAGAGGATTGACGGATTGCCGGCTGGGTTCACAAGGGTGTATACGGATGCGTTTGAAACAGGTAGGGTTGGTTTTGGTGTTTTCTGCCCAACAAAAAATACAAGTTTTTCTCAAAGATTACGGTAGAAATTCTTGCAATCAATAAAGCTTTACAACTATGTAAGGAAAGTAAGTTTGATAAGATAGTTATCCTCAATGACTCAAACGGCGCAATTCAAAAAATCAATTGCTCAATAATATCATCTAAATTAAGTTGTATCGCTCATGATACAAAAAGCTCTTGATAGAAATGAATAAATCACTAATATAAACTCTAGG
>JAEQML010075170.1:0-13950 GCA_016904865.1 Pissodes strobi
AAATGCAAATCAAAAGAAGAATTCTATTTTTTATGTCCCACCCAATAATGGGTGGATATATAATAATGATAAATATAAACCATCTTGGATTCAAGCTCCTCAAACACCCACCCAGCTAACGGACATACTTCTAATTGATGATAAAATATCTGATAGTGAAGATGACTTAGCATTAACAGACGATTCATTAAGTGACGAAGGTTCCGATTAGTTTTTGCTGTTAATATACTTTTACATTTAATTTCTAGTATGTTGTTTTTATACTTTCATTTAAACTTTTTTTTAATTATAGATTTACTGCTATGACGTTTGTTTTTGTCAATTAATATGGGCATTAACTTCAAATAGGTACCTAAAAGGATTGAAAATAATTTTAAAATATATATATGAATATTAAAGCAGTTTCCTTATTTTCTATAGATTTGAGCCGTGTATACTAGGACATCAATCGTTGGTCGCCAAGCAAACTTCATACCTATTTCAAAGTATGTCGCTGTCAATATAAAAATTGTCAGCAGTGTCAGTTTGTTTTGTCAAAATGTACTTCTTTGTCAGCCTGATAACATACATTGCTTAAAATAAACAACGAATTTTATACTGTATATATCAGTTTTTTTTTTAAATCAGCTGTCCCTACGTGTCCTACGTATTTGTGATAAACTATTAGGCAATTATATTGTTAAGTATACAGAAGATTTCTTTTTTGTTTATTACGTTTATTTCTTTTGACGATTTGATATCAAACATATTCATTTTTTTTCACAATACATATTACCGTAAATGTTTAAAAAACTTGTGACAATTACACTAGTTTTGACTGTATCTTCTACGTATTAAAATTATTATAAAGTTTGGGAGATATATTTCAGACAGCTTGTATGTCATTAACAAAAAAGACTGTATATTAGATGTGTGGTAGAATATACCATTTCATTAGAATGATTTTGTTTATTTGTTACCTAAAAGACAACCCGATACTATAATATGCTCTGTCAAGAAACCATTTCCAGTTTTTTTGTCTGCCGTTGATAAGAACGTTAATAAAACTCAAGTATAACTTTGACAGCGTCTGCTAGGCTAGAATTTCCAAATTTTTTGTCTGCCAATGTTTTATGACTAATAGTATTCAGATCATCAAGATCAGTCCTTCAGCGCAAAACATATTTTTGATAATCTAAGTTCACCAAAATGCAAATAATCGATGAACAAAATGGCGTCTGCTGAGAAAATGTTTCCAGAATTTTCGTCTGCTGAATTTTTTTTGATAGTGGCTTCAAACAAGCAATAGATTGGCACACAAATTTTTTTTGATAAATTAAGTTCACTAAGGGGCACCCTGTTGCTATAGCGGCGTCTGCTAGGAGAATGTTGCCAGCTTTTTCGTCTGCCAATGTTTTATGGCTGAAAGCGTTAAAAAAGCTATTGATTGCCGCAAAAAATACTTTTGATAAATTAGGTTCACCCAACGGCGAATTTTTGTAACCTTGGCGGGCGTCTGCCGACAAGAAGGTTGCGAAAAAATCGTCTGCCTTATTAAATTGGTTATATAGGTTAAGTATACATACCACTCATAAAATTTTCTTCTTTGATAAACGACGTTCACCAAAACGAAAAAACAACCCTTTTTGATGCCACCCCAAAAGTTTGGGATTCTACTTGCAAACGGCAGACGGTCAGTTTTACCCAACTCATATGCTCCCAAGTGAAGTACCGTAAATGAAAATTTTGATAAAGTACGTTCACCTATTTTTCTGTTGTCTCCCCTCCTAATACATCATAACGTAAATCGGCCTCTATTAGTGCAAAATATGCCTGTCTTGATATATGTTTATCTAATTCATTTCGTCATAGTAATGCGTATTATGTATATATTGCATGATAAAGCGAATGCCGGGATGTGGACTGCATTGTATACGTATGTCTGATAGATTTTGAAAAACTTTCGATAAAACCAGACACGGTAGCTAATTGAAATCCGAAAAGCAACGAGAATTGATGACAGAGGCATTTGTATAATAGGAAATTTATATTGTCATCAAACAGCTTCCCATTGGGGTAGTTAACAACCCATAAAAATGGCAGAAATAAGAATAGATGTAGAACAGGGGCACATAGTATCACAGTGTCTTTTCAAGTTTTACTGGGTAAAATTGTTGGAATAAGCAAATGGAAGAGCTCAAGAGGGAATTGTAATAAATGGAAACATATTTAATGACGTAAGATATGAAAGCCTCGAAGAGTTTAAAAAAACCTTCTGAAGTTTATCACCGAAGAGTTCACCGTTACCAAAATAGAAGATTATACACCTGCTAAAGTAATATCGGCATGTACTGTCAGAATCAGCGGAAATACTGAGCGGATAATTTTTGGGAAATTAGAAATGGATTTTGGAAGCTGCACCGGACTCCAGCACCATGATTGCCAGTAGGCAAAGCACTAGTCAAAACAGGCGGCGAAATACCGATAAGAATAGCAAATATTCCATCCAATTACATCAAAATCAAGGATATGTAATAGCCACTTGCGAGCCGGTGCAGTGGATAACCGACCGAAACGCGGCCAAAAGCAACACCCTCATCACCTACGGAAGGAAGTCCTAGAACATTTCCAGAAGTCCTGGCGTCATTTGTCTTCCGAAGAACTGAAAAAGCTACACAGCTTTTCAAACAGCAGCGGAGCAAAGCCTTTGAAAGGAAAAATAGCAATACTGGAAGAACGAAACTCATTAAATAGAAAATCGACACTGGAAGTGCTCACCCCATACGGCAGCATCTTGGAGTGACGAAACAACAAAAGGTTACCACATTAGTGGACAAGATGCTTGACGATGAAATTATTGAAGAATCATCAAGCCCATGGTCATCTCCTTTTATTTTAGTCACCAAGAAGGATGGGACTACCTGCGTGTAATATAGAAGGCTCAATGACGTCACCGAGGACAGTTCTCCACTTCCCAGAATTGACGACACCAGTGGCGTGTCCAGCTGTTTAGGAATGGGGCAGCTGCGCAGGTGACGGAAAAATATGGGGTTGCCACGCCGAATTTTTACTCAAAAAATCATTAAAATAGTTAACAAATACAGGCCTTCCACGAGCGAACGAAGCGGATTTTACCAAGCATTATTGAAAAATCTTTGGGTTGCCACGCCCAAATTTTTACACAAAAGTCGTTAAAATCGTTAAAAAAGACGCCTTCGGCGCCCTCTTCATTGGCAATTTTCACTCTGAAGTCTTTAAAAAAACGCGCCGAAGGCAACAAATAATTGTAACTGGGGTCATAACTGTGATTTTGCGTTCGGGAAATTAAAAGCGACTAGTCTAATATTGGGATATTCGGAGCAAAAGCGGACGTTTGTGTTGACACGGATGTAAGCAACACCGGCATTGGAGCGGTTTTACCGGGAGGAGAACGAGTCATCTACTACAGTCGAACACTTTCGAAATCTGAAAGTTGCTACTGTGTAACGCGAAAGGAACGGTATGTTGAGCATTTCCATCAATACCTGTATGGACAAGAATTTCTAATCACGACTGATCATGCAGCGCTTAAATCGCTTTTGGATATGAAACAGCCCGAGGCAGGTTAAGCACAGGGCAGGGAGATTACGTAATACTGCAGATGCTGTATCCAGAAGACCATGCGAGGATAATTGTAAACATTGCGAAATAATAGATCAACGAGAAGGAATCACTTCCATTAGGCAAATCAAGTTTGAGGTTGTTCAGCAGTGAACCATAGAGCAATTTAAAAAGATCAGTTTGAGGATGCTGAAATAGCACTATTGCTAAAAGCTAAGGAAAAACACCAACCAAGAACAAGCTGGAAAGATATTTCAACTAAGGAATTTAATTTTAAAACTCTATGGGATCAGTGGGACTCCCTGGTAGTTGAAAATTGACTTTTTAGAGGAGCCTGGAATAGTGCCGATGGAAAAGTAGTGAAGACACAGTTAGTGGTACCAAGGAGGAAGGTATCGGAACTTCTGGAAGAAGTTCATAATGAAAAGTCTAGTGCTCATGTCGGAGTGAACAAAACAATTGACAAAATCCGCAACAGATTTTACTGGGTCAACTACTGCCAGGATGTGAAATCGTGGTGTCGACAGTGTTCAGCCTGTACCGCAAGTCAAGGACCCAATACAATATCTAAGGGAAAGATGAAACGGAACGCCAGATAACCAGAATCGTCGTAGAAAACACGGAGTCACGAAGAGTGAATTAGTCAGAGAAAACACGGAGAAAGCCAGTGACTGAACAAAGACACGATATAATCCACAAATGAAATCAGGTTTAAGAGCGTTTTGGGCTACCATGTAGAATTGACTTGCCGCGTCTACGTTATTTCCGCATGAATAAGGGATTTTTCGCGAATGGGGTTTAGATTATGCTAATTTATGATGAATTAACCTTTATACGTCATATACCTATCCCCACCAACATAAATGTATGATACACTGGAGATACTTCGGTTTTGTTGGCGAAAACGCTAGTTTCTGTCTGATGCAAATGACATAACCTAAGCAAAACCTGCTCCAGACCGGATTATGCTTGGCTAACCTAACGACGACGTCATCAACATTTCCCCTACTTCAGGTTATGTCGCGAAAACGTTAGATTATGCTCAAACCTAAACCGTTTATGCTGGATTAACCTCGCGAAAAATTGCTTAATCATCGCCTATCGAGCACATGCCTGACAGCTGTTTCCCGATGAATAATAGAGAAGTGGCGCTCGCTTCCTACTATTCCTGATATACGTTCGACTGAATATAAATAGCGCGCAGAACGCGTATTGTAGTTAGTTGATCATTGAGTATTGGATTTTAAAGATCTATTAGTTGTAAAGTTATAAGAGTAATATAGTGTGTTTAATTGTATACAGTGATAAGGAATAAAGAGAGTAATATTTCAAAATAGTAAAAGTTATGTCAGAACCCAAGTGAAAAAACGTAACAATATTGTTTGTAGTCTCCAGGTCTTCTTGAATGCATTTTGTTTTCAAATTAGCGACCTTCACAACAAATAGGAAACTTTCTAGCCAGAGTGGCAAACATTGGGCACGAACAGTTAACGTGTATTGTAGAATTTTGGACAACCCAATGGCGAGATTAACGTTCTAGGTTTCATAACTTTACACTTATGGATTTTTGTTTTTGAGATATTGAGCGGCCGTACGACAAGACAGAATCTATAGGAATAAGTAAGCTTGTGCGCAAATTACCCCGACGAAATTATAAAATCAATGTGAATAATAGAACATTGGCTGGTAGCGTGAATAGAGCAACACACTGTTTAGATAAAGTACATACGTTTTTGTCATCAAAGGTATTTTGATTTCAATTAAGCAAATTTGGATTCTAAATAATATTATTTCTTGTAAAAACTTTATGCTATAGTAGTTTTATATTAATTTTCAGTCGAAAATCCCGCAAGGTGAATTACTGGCTAAAAATACATATGTGGGAAGAACATTTATACAACCTAGCAATAGGTTAAGGCAGATGAATGTGGCTCTAAAATTTAGTAAGTATTTAAATGGTTCACTTTCTAGTTTTCTGCAGTATATGCAAAATTCCTACGGGGATCTAAGTAGTTTTATAAAATTATGCAATGAATGATCCTCTAGAACATGTTTTTTCCAATTGGAAAAAATAAAATTTAGTTTGGTACTATCAAATATTTTAGGCAGTTTATTTTCATAAATCTACAGAGAAGCTAAAGTCCAGTGATGTGCAGCTTGGTTATTTTTAAGTATCGTATTTAACCACATATATCTGATACTTTTCCTTGAGTATTAATTTGAATACTTTCCTGGTTTTTTGACTTCGAACAAAAATTTTGGAACATCGAAAAAAATCATCTGTAAAAAATATAAAAAATTATAATTTGTTGTAACATTAAACAAGATTCACTAGCACAATATAAATTAAAACAACAGAAAACATTGTCAAATGTCAAGTTGAAGAGAAAAAGAAAAAGTAATTTTGCTTTTACCCCAACATAGTTGTACTCGGCTATTACAGTAAAAGTTTGATTCGGTGACCTCGAATTCAAGAATAGAGTTCCTAATTATTTACGTAAAAAGATTCATGTTCTGAATAATAGAACAAAAACACGTCTGTATTTTATTAATTTTATTTCTATGGCTAGATGGCACTATCGAACATAAACAGATATCCACAGTATTCATACTTTTACTGAGCAAAGTATCGCAAATTTTTTCTCCGTTAGATACTTTTTGCACACCCCTACTAAAGTCTGTCTCAAAATTAGAGAGTGCTATATTATATAATATTCGACTTTTATTATTTGTGTGAATTACCTCAGCACCTTAGATTTGTGTCGTTGACAAATACGATTTTGTATGAGGCAGGTTTGTTTGGTTGGGTTAGTAATACATTAATTACCGAAAATCTCGGTCTGAAATTGTAATTGGTGGTCTTGAGTAGCATAACGGTAGGTAACCCATTGCCATGAGTGGCAGAGCAAGTTTTATTTTAGAATTTAGTTTAATTTTTGGCAAGACGCATTGATAATTACCAGATTATATGATGTTTGCGTGAATACTAGAGATTGTGTACAGGGTTATTGGCTATATTGGGCCCAATAGAATAAGTTTAGAGATCTTTGTGAACAAGTTACTTGGCCTACAACTGGATGTGAGAGACCCGTTGAGGATTTTCATGAGATGTTGACTGTAGTCTTCAACATGGCTTTTCCCATGGTGAAACTTAAAAAAAAAAAAGAAATGTTGGATAACTAAGGGCATACAGACATCTTCAAGAAATATGCGGTGCTTACATTACCTTCGAAAGTTTTATTATGGGAGTGTCCTGTTCTTGTCTTATTTTAACTTATACCGGTCTGTTTATAAAAAAGTTATAAGATTGGCAAAAAGGATGTATTATGCTTCAAGGTTGTCTGGTGCAAAAAATGTATGTAAAGAAACCTGGTCTATTATCAATGATATCAGACAGAGTCGTGGAAAATCTCATATATCAGACTCTAGTGTTATTACACCAAATGCACTAAATGATTTATTTTGTTCTGTTGGTGCAAGTCTTTCTTCTAAAATTGTGCCAGTGAGAGATCCACTTGAGTACCTGTCTAATGTCAGCATCCACGAGACGTTCTTCTTGTTTCCAACGGACAAGATTGAATTACGATCCATTTTTTCTCAAATAAAAAATAAGAAAGCTTCTGGGTGGGACGGTCTGTCTGTGAGGATATTTCAGGAGCTGAGCGATTCTGCTTTGGATTCTTTGGTTGATGTGGTGAATGTTTCTTTTTTGAATGGTCACTTTCCGGATGTACTGAAGAGGGCTATAGTTGTTCCATTGCACAAGGGAGGGGATACCTCATGTCCCACAAACTATAGACCCATTTCTCTCCTTCCTACTCTCTCTAAGATCATCAAAAGGCTGGTTAAATGTAGAATTCTCGGTTTTTTACGAAAGCATGATATACTAAACTTCAATCAGTTCAGTTTTCGGGAAGAAAGGGGTACTAGTGACGCAATATTTTCCTTTCTGGAACAACTTTATATTAGTCTAAATCGGGGAGAGGTTTCTGGAGCAGTGTTTTGTGACTTGACCAAAGCTTTTGACTCTGTCAGTCACGAAATACTGCTTCGGAAGCTTGAAATATATGGTTTCAGGGATGTATCATTGAATTGGTTCGGGTCATTTCTTTCTAATAGGATCCAGAGAGTTTCCTTTGCGGGTCGTGATTCGGATAACAGGACTATAAACTGTGGTGTTCCGCAGGGGTCGGTTCTGGGACCGTTATTGTTCCTTTTGTATGTCAACGATATCTGTTCGGTGGAGAGCGGTGGCCATCTAACACTCTTTGCTGACGATACAAGTCTATTGTGGCATCATTACAATTGTGAAGCTTTACAAAATAATATTAACAATGATTTGGAAAGGGTGAAGGTTTGGTTTGATTGCAACTTACTTACATTTAATATAACAAAAACTAATATTCTTACTTGATGTAATCTTACAGATGTTGTTCTTGACAGCAATAAATTGAACAGTCCAGATAGTTTAAAATTTTTAGGTATTATGATGGACAATAGACTTAATTTTGAAAATCACATTACTGCCTTGTCAAGAAGATTGTCTTCTGGTTGTTTTGCCTTGCGATCTGTATCCGGGGATTGGGATCGGAGTGCAAGAATGGCCTATTTTGCCTTGATTGAAAGTAACCTTAGATATGGTCTGCCTTTTTGGGTTACCTATTTCAGTCTGTCTTTATATTACAAAAAAAAGCGACCCGAATCATATAAAATGTGGGGTTGAGGGATTCGTGCAGGCCTGTCTTTTTGAGAAGTGGAATTATGACACTACCTTGTCTGTTTATTCTGGAGAGTGTATGCTTGGTTTTTAGAAAGTATAGACATCTGGCTGTGCAAGGAGAACATCTTACTCGACAATCACAAAATATTCCCTTACCAATACCCAGTAATAATCAAATAAAAAGATCATTTATTTATGATGCAAAGAAAATTTATAACCACTTACCGTTAAATTTGCGAAACTTACAAGATTTAAAGAAATTTCAAAGTACATGTAAAAAACTTTTAGTTAGCAAAGCATATTATAATATTGAGGAATATTTTAGTGATCATCTTATATTGAGTTAATATTGTATTACCTTGTAATGTGGAGTCTTGTTAGGCTAAGTATTCAGTATTGTGAATGCTTGTATTATTTTCGAATGCTTATATGTACATACAGATATTTTATAGGATTTTAGATTTTATATTTGTGTATCTTTTATTTTTTTGACTCAGTCTTATCCAAATATTTACTTCTTTTTATTTCTTTTTTTACTGCTTTGTCAATAAGATTTGTTGGGATCTTTCGATAATAAAGCATGTTTGAATTTGAATTTGAATTAATATAGCATATACCTACAGATCGTTCAGCACACTTAGACTGTTACTCATAATTACTGACGCCTTTAAAAATAGTACACGTCTTAGATAGACGCATTTGTCATTTATAAGTTTAGCCACAAGATGTCTCTGATATTTCTTTTTATTACCGATTTCATTTTGTGGTTAGAGTGCGTTCCGTTTTTACTCATTTTTATATACGTTCTATAATGCGAACTGCTACTTTTGCATTTAATGCAGTGCTGCCCTGAAGCATTAACTTTAATATTAAATATCTAAAAATGTGGTTTGATAAATTTAATAAAGATGTTGAATTTTTAATTAATTGATGAGCTAACCCAAACTAACTTGTTTTAAGGGCAGAGCAGCTAATAATTATTTCTTGTTTATATCCATCCATTTTTGTCATGCAGTTATTATGTTTCATGTAGGATCGTACATTTTAAATTTAATATAGCATAGCATATAAATTCAAAATATTTTAAAAAATATGTAATTAAGGGGATACCTTAAATTAGGAAAAATAAAATGCAATTATTATGGGAGAAAACAGATATTACCGGGTATTATTTATTTCTGAAAAAACTCCCAATGTCACCAAAACAAAAACAAAGCATCTGGACATTTCAAAATAACACTAAGCATACTACGTCAAAAGTTTAAAAAAATATTCACTAGTCTTCATTGTCTTAATAATCAAACTCATCAGAGTCAGATTCATTTAAGTCTATTATCACTGGAAGAATGTTAGAAGCATCAATGTATTTTTCTTTTTCCCATGCCTCACTTATCAGGTTGTCTGTGTGTGTGACATAGTTTTTCATTTTTGAGATGTGACCTAAATTAATTTTTAAATTATAATTTACCTAAAATAATTTTTAAATAATGATCTTTGGCACACCTATTTCAGTTAGAAGAAAGCTCGAAAATCCACATATAAAAAAACAAAAATACATTTATCAATTTTGGTTCATATTGGTACTTACAAAAACGGCAATGCTTCGAAAATTACGTATCACTCATTTCGGTAGCTATTATAATTTTCAAAATATTGAACTTTTTGTTAGGACGTGTAAGCGCCAAAATTGACAATTTTGGGATTGTCAAAAATCCATAAAACAAAAATTTGTCGTCCGAAAATTGAAAAATTTTGGATACACAATTTTTTTGTAGGTGCCAAAAATAATCAAAAGCGGAGAGGGTTAAAGCAGAAATCAACTTTTTTGTGGTATTTTATATGGATGGACCAAAAAATTTCTTGATTTTACCTGTGCAAGTGCTTCATACCATAAACCAATCACAACATCCTGTGTTACAGGAATAACTGCACTGATTTTGGCATCATAATACCGTTTACATTCTGACCAGACCATTTCTATTCCATTGTACTAGCAGTGATAAGGTGGGAGGCGCAAAACACGATGTCCTTTTTCCAAGGCTAGTTCGTCCATTCTAAGAAAAGTTCATAAATGCTAATGTTCAAGTTCAAAGAATTTACGTACCTGTATCTTTTTTCCGGTAAATGTCGCTTCACTACATTCCATATTTGATCTTTCATAAAGAGTTCTGAATATGGAATATTCTTATTTCGAAGTCATTCTACAAGAGACTGTTTTGCCCAGCTTTGATTTGGAGTTTTCTCAACCAGCCCACAGTGATATGGTGCATTATCCATAATAATTAAGGAAGGTTCAGTAAGATTTAGCAGCAATTGTTCACTAAACTACCTTTCCAAACAGAAATAGTTATTTATATATTTTTTTCAAAGTAGCAAAATATGATACATTTTTGTGAACATATAAAAAATATGAAGTACTACGTACGGATTGGTAAATTTGACTAGAACAATGGAATACCGTTAATTTCATTGGATAGTAAAAATTTACGAAACTGATAAATTTGACTAGAACAATGGAATGTCGTCAATTCCATTGAATAGTAAAAATTTACGGGATTAGTAAATTTGACTAGAACAATGGAATGTCGTTAATTTCATTGGATAGTAAAAATTTACGGGACTGGTAAATTTAACTAGAATAATGAAATGTCGTTAATTTCATTGAATAGTAAAAATTTACGGGATTGGTAAATTTGACTAGAATAATGAGATCGCTACTCTCATTGGATAGTAAAAATTTTTTAATGCTAAAATTTAAAAATATCTAATTTTCATTGAATTTTTATAAAAGAATTGAAAAATTGATAGCGACAAATTTAACAATTTATAGAAAATTTCATTGGATAGTAAAATTTAAATGATGTTACTACAAATAAATCCGAATGCTTTTTTAAACCTTGAACATACCTATTATAGTTGGTAAATTATAATTTTTCTGTTTTAGATTTTATTTATATAGTTTTGTTTAAAATCATTTTATTGCTCTGGGGCATTTTAATTACCTTTCAAAATTTTCAGTATTCATTGAATCATGATAATCTCCCAATTTACTACCTGACTTGAAAATAAGATTAGCATTTTCAATAAATCCATCTTCACTGTCAGCATGTAAAATTATATACCAAACTGCTTCGCCAAATTTTTTCCGAACAGTTTTTAAAGAGTCATCTTGCCAACTTTTTCTAAAAATCCATGCCTCATCTAATACTACAGGCTTTAACGAATAAGGATTATTCTTATTTTTCATGTATTCTCTTAAAAAACCTAATCTTTTATGGGCGATGGATGGTTGTTCCATAAGAAACTTTCTGTTGGAAATTGTACACTTTCTCCATTTAGGTTTTAATTTTTTCAAGCCAACACTTAAGGAACCCAATGATATCTGGATACCACCAATATCCAGCAGTTGTTTTTAGTGACATGTTCACCTTAAAAAAAAAGAACAGAAACATAAATAGAAATATAATTACTACAAAAATTTAAAATCTACCTGCTGCATACTTAGCATACTCTTTTTCTTATGACATGCTGGTGTACCTTGTAGAGTGGAGTTCCTCGTGCTGAAATATGAGCAGCCTGAACTTTGACCTATAGTTATGATCAGTTTCGATGCCCTTAGAAACCAATCTTTGAATAGAGGACAAGGAAATATCTAAAGCATCTACAACACGCTATAATAATATAAAAAAAAATAGGAAAAATCACAAATATCAGATGCCTACAATTAATAATATGAAGTAAAATAATTTTTCCCATATCATTGATACTTATATTATACACGGCGTTCAAGCGTAAAAGCGGTTTACCGGCTTCTTTTTCTTGAGTAAAATATCCCACCAATTTTAAAATAAGAGCTTGCTCGGTAATTGTTTAGTATAGGTCCTTCACATAAAATGACTATTTTGTTATTATAGAAGGTTGGAGTTCATCTTAAAAAGTCATTTTATACCAAAATGTTCTGGCGGAAATGATAATTTATGGAAATATTGAATATTTTTTACCTTACATCTGAAGGACATATACTAAACAATTACGGGGGGGAGTAATTGCTTGGTATATGTCCTTCACTTAAAATTACTGTTTTGATATTATTGAAGGTTGAGTCAAGTTCACCGACATGACCTTCCTTATTTTACCCAACAGCACGCTTCGCATTAATGTATGTTTCATATTTTGATAACCCTGAGTTTATTACCCTATGTTTTGTGTACTTCCTGTGGATCTGGTTCAACTTCTTACGATGTTCTGTAATATAGTTTTTTTTTTTGTTAAATCGTGACCAATTTCAACTTGAAAATTGCTTGTTATTCTATTTTTATCGTATATATTATTGTATATATTAAGTTTTGTTTTGTTTTGTATTTACCCTACTATGTTTAGCTTAGCTTATTTATCTTAATTCGCTTTGTCCATAAAGTTTATTTGAATTTTTCTGTGGCAATAAAGCATACTTGACTTTGACTTTGGTTATGGTTCATCTTAAAAAGTCATTTCATACAAACATTTTCTGGCACAAATGATAATTTATGCAAATTCTGGGTTAATTTCGATTAGTTTGGGTTGTATTGGGTTAGTTCGAGTTAAATCCGGTGAGTTTGGATTAGAAAACAAATAACAGCGCGATACTGCGTTCGCTTCAACTTATTGAGCATCAACAGCACAGAAATTTTTTTAGTTTTTTTTTAATATTCAGTTTAGTTTGGTTAGTTTATCTCGTAAAATAAGAATAAATAAATTAGTATGGTTTAGTTTGGGTTAGTTTAGGATAGTTTGAGTTAGTTAAATTCGCCTAGGCGAAACAATTTCGGTTAGCTTGGGTTAGCTTTGGTTAGTTTGGGTTAGTTTCGTCTCGTTTAAGCCACTATGCACTTGGGTGAAGAAAGGATTGCGCTTCGCGCAATCCTAGACGAAACAATTTCGGTTAGTTTGGGTTAGCATTGGTTAGTTTGGGTTTGCTTTGGTTAGTTTGGGCGTTGTTTGAGTACTCCTTTACTCAAACAACGGTTTGGGTTAGCTTAGTTAGTTTGGGTTAGCTTTGGTTAGTATAGGTTAACTTTGGTTAGTGTCGGTTAGTTTCGTCCCGTTTAAGCCACTACGCACTTGCGGGAAGAAAGGATTGCGCGAAGCGCAAGCCTTTCTTCATGCAAGCCTAGGCGAAATAATTTTGGTTAGCTTGGGTTTGCTTTGGTTAGTTTGGGTTAGCTTTAGTTAGTTTGGGTTAGCTTTGGTTAGTTTAGGTTAGCTTTGGTTAGTTTCATCTCGTTTAAGCCACTACGCACTTGCGTGAAGAAAGGCTTGGATATTTTTGTGCTTATGTTTAGAAGAATGTGTAAAATGTGAAACAAAAATATGTATTCATGTAACTGAATTCAGTTGTTGAAATGAAAATAATGCATTTCCGCAGAAAAAAAAATTTTAATTTTGTGTTTAGGGAGGCTTTCATATATCGAAAAGAAAATTATTTTTTATATAACTGGTTTAAGCTAGGAGAAATTTTACCCAAATTTTTGTATGAAAAGACTTTTTAAGATGGACTCTAACCTTATATAATAACAAAATAGCCACTTTATCTGAAGGACTTATACTAATTATTTAGTAGGTAAAAAATGTTCAATATTTCCATAAATTATGATTTCCGCCAGAAAATGTAT